>JAPEIX020023038.1:0-12357 GCA_026122405.2 Zoanthus sansibaricus
GTAACATTTTACAACCTGTTTGACAGGTCACTAGTAATCATAAGGTGATTACAAGTTGTTTTCTTAAGTCGTCAGTTGTAATATTTCAAATAACGGAACGAGTCGGGCTTGCGAGTACTCCGGTTTTCCTTCCTCTGCAAATTCGACTTTCACGCCAAGGTCTGGGCCGTCGAGCCATTAAACAGTAGCCTCTGGCTAGGAAGAATGGGCAACCACTTCCTTCGTAAACGACGTTAAATAAAATAGTTATTTATTTAGTATATATTTATTATCTGCTCTGGCCACTAAAACTTGCGAATCGTTACAAGAAGGCGTCACAGCCCTGCACAACTCCTGTAATATTTAATCTTAGTGAAACTTAATTGGTCCATAAAAGAACCACGTTTCAATGTGCACCCGTCTTTGCAAATTGTCAAAACAAACAAAATGGAGGAAGTTTATTTCCCAAAACCAGTGAAACATTCAATGAACATGCAGGAATCGATCTTAAACTTCCAAATTGCAAATTCTGATTTTGTTGCGTCGCAAGTTTTTGACAGAACAGGCGCGTAGCTGAGGTTTTTGGAAGGGAGTTCGTATTGACAGGAATATCTATTAAGGGCGGTTATTAAATACGAGTGCCGAAGGCGCGACCCTCTAGGGGGGTCTAGGGGCATGCCTCCCATTAAAATCTAGAGGCCCGGAGTGCTATTTTCAACACTCAAAGTTTGTTTTCCTTTCCTCCATTTTTTGCTAAAAGGTGAAAATGAACAGTTTCCGTTTTTAGTCCTCCATTTTATTGACCTCCAAAGGGGGTTCGCTCGAACCTCTCGACTCCCTTCCCCCTTCCCCCATACGCGCCTGCACAACATGAAAAACAAGCAACATCAGTTCGCAACTTGCTTTGCACCTATGTTTCGCAAAAAGTTGGATAATTTTGCGTCTCGTATTTTGTCGCCTTGATTCATATTTTATTTTGAGTTTCTACAATATCCCTACATAGATTTTGTTCTCTAGTCTTGTAGAAATGTTCAGCGAGGGAGATAGTGGTATTTCAGTTCTGCGGTCGTTTCGTCTACTGCGTGTTTTCAAGCTCGTACGATTCATGCCCGCTCTGCGACGCCAGCTGCTTGTGATGGTTCATACCATGGACAACGTCATGACCTTTTTAGCACTCCTTGCTATTTTCATCTTCACGGCGAGTATCCTGGGTATGCACCTGTTTGGCGGTTATTACAAATTCAAAGACGAGAATGGAGAGTTGGTTGTATCACGTGCCAATTTTGACACTCTATTTTGGGCACTGGTGACTGTATTTCAGGTGAGAGTTTTCCTTTTGTTTAACGTAACTTCTGCTAACCAAAGGCTGTATAATATGAATAAAACCACTCTTTTGGCTGAAGGTCATAATCAGAACTTTGTTTAACTCTATTTTACTTCGGGGGTGGGGGATGGGTGATTTTATCGAGAACGTTTTTGATAGGCAATGACCACCAAATTCCGTGACTTTCTGGGAAATTTTTTTAATTAAGCTAGAGGGTCCCCAGTTTCCAGAGTAATGTGTTTTTAATTTTTTTTTTTTTTTTTTTTTGCAATTGGATTTTTTGGTATAGTATTCCACTTTTAACAGATTTTGTTAAGTACTAGTTTTATCATTTTAGCCCAATTAAGTCCAACATTTTTACGAATAGGAATACTAATGACTTTCCTAATGATTAATGGCATCATCCTAATTTTGATGAAAGTGTAAAAAAATGCGCAATACGCGTTGCACATAGCAAAGGAGTGACTACTTTCGTAGAAAATGTCTTTTCTTCTTTTAATTGTGTATATAATTATTTACAACAACATTAATCATTTCTATTGGATTTTCAAGGTGCCATATAGTGGGATGTTAGCCATTTAGGGAGCTTTAGTATTAACTATTCCCCTACAATACAGGTGCTTTACTTTCTATTTACATCTATTTGTAGTTGCGGCAGTTGCGTTACTAGGATGTTGCGTTACGTGATGTTGCGTTACTTTCTAACTACGTTGCATTATTGCTGCGATACCTCAAAGTTACCTTGTTATTACTTAACGGACATGACAATTAAATACTGAGATCAGACACATTTTTGTGATACATTTTTAGACACACAAAACGTTTTCAGTAGATTTTTATCATTGATGATTTCTATTTGACTACAATTTTAGGTTTTGACGCAGGAAGATTGGAATACAGTGATGTATGATGGAATGCGCGCGCGATCCATGTGGGCATCCCTTTACTTTATCCTTCTTATGATCATAGGAAACTACATACTGTTCAACCTGCTCGTCGCAATCTTAGTTGAAGGATTTGCAAACCAACCGGTAATTTTATGACCATCATTGTTTTGCATAGCACTAAAAAGAAAGTGTATTTACTTTCTTTTTTTTTTGTTGGGAACCAATAAGTTAGTTAATCTACTAGCATATTCATCACACGTTCCGATCGTGCGTGCCAAAGATATTTGCGGGTTTTAATAGTGTGTAATAGTAATATACCTTCGGAATTGAGGTCATATTATTGATAAGCTTTGTAACTAGTATTAAACTTGTACTTTATCTGACAGAAATGGCAAAGTCTCAGTTTTAAAAAACGCTTTTACATTATCCACAAAGTAACTCAAATAAAAAGACAAAGTAAGAAACTAAAAGTGCCGCGATTAAGTACACAATCATTTTATTATAATGAATGTTTTGTATGTAATAATTGTAATTAATTTTTATTATTTTAACTAATTAATTAATTAATTAATTAATTGAACCCAGTTCCTTAGTGCTAGAAGAGTAAAAAGACGACCTCTACACCAACGCGACTCTTTCATCATTATCCATGTCAATAGATAATATAGCTAAAAGCTAAATCATATACGAGTCAAGTGGCCCATGGAGCAGAAACGTATCTCCAGTTTCTGTAGAGTTAAGTTGATGCAAGTCTTTGATTCCCTCTTAAATAGAAAAATAACTAGCGGTAAACTAGTTTGAGTTGCGTCGGTGTTTCTAAAGAAACAGTTAAGTAATAAAAATGTAAATTCTACACCGTAAAAGAGAGAATACTTACTAAGTAAGTATTCTCTCTTTTACGGTGTAGAATTTACATTTTTATTACTTATTTGATTCCCTCTTGGCTGGGCACTAATCCATCGCAGGTTAGCTGCCAGTGGACGCTAGTACTTAATTGCCTACCCCGGACGAATGAAAACCTTAAGGTACGTTTACACTTACCAATTTCTCTGGCCGATTTGCAGGGCCGACGTATCGGGGGAGCAAATCGGAGAGTGTAAATGGTGGGCACCCGATTCACACCCCGATTCAAATCCGATCTGTTAGCCCGATTTGTAAAAGTCTGTTACCGTGCTACAGATTTTTTGCGAGTCGGTCCGACTATCAGTTAAACAAAAAAAATCAAAATAAAAATGACTGAAAAGAAAAAAAAACGTTTATTCAATAAAAAAGATTATAATTTCGGAGTAGATGTTAAAAAAGTAATTTTGTTGTACAAGAAACAGGAAATCGCGGTTACATCGATAAAGATGAAATTAATTGCCGAAAGCAGTATTAAAATGAAACAAATTTGAGTACCAACAGGGTTTAGAAAAGTATGTTTTACATGCATGAGTATTTTTATTTTCTTTTTTTTTTGTTTTCATTATCTGGGTTTCTAAACAGATTACTATTTTTGATCAGTTGTTTTGGTGATGAGTGCTTAGAATCCTTTCTCTAGTGTAAGTGGCCTCGTTGCTAATGAAATTTTTGTTGCTAAGCATTTCTACGCATGCATAGTAAGTTTGCGCTGCTTTAAAGTAACGCTTACTCATATAATCACGCGGCTATTTTGCCATCATACCAGATTCGTTGGATTTTGATTTACACTCTCCGTCTAGCTTCAACAATTTGTCGGCCCGACAATCGGTCAGACAAATCATTAAGTGTAAACGTACCTTAAAACAGCTACCTGTAAATATAAGAGAGTTTTATCAAATCCAGTGTTAGAATCTTTCTGAAATTGTAAAATACATACAGTATGTGTGCAGATTTACATAATTATTATGTACTGTATCTAAAAAGGTTTATGAGTGACAATTTTAAGTTTATAATACTTTATCACAAAGTAACACTGAATACAAGACATAGTTTACCTTCACAGATTGGGTTTCACTTCGATTAGAAATAATACTGCAATTACTGACATCTAGAAAACATAAGAAGATTGTTACAAAATATATAGAATCCACAAATCATGAGCTTTAAAGCAGGAAAAAAAATTGTGTTTTGAAATTCTACCAAAAATCTCATCTGAATGCTGCAACTGATCAACCCTGTCTAATATGTCATGAATGCATTCTTATATTAATATAAGAGAAAAAAATTCCCATTGTGATCCATACTCTGGGTCACAGAAAGCTCAAATGGTGCAAAACATAGCTGTTACTAAATAAGGAATGATTGTTTCAAACAAACTCATTGGTGCAACTACATACATAATCTCTGCTTTGATTCCAACTGTGTAGTATGTACTGCAAGGGCCTAGGTTATCTTTTCTACCATGATTTGAACATTTGTGTTCATGACCTAAGCTTCAGTTCTTTTCCATTTTAAAATCAAAGCTGTCTCAGATCAACTTTTAACTTTCTTTTTTTAATTTTTACTGTTTTGATGATATACATAACACAACTTGTTTAATAAATAATTTTTATACTTAGAATAAACCTAATTGTACATATCAATTACTACAGCTGTATTTTATGTACCCAGTATGGAAGAGCATGACATATCTGCAGGACCAGGACCAATATCTGTTGAAAAAAAATCATGACATTTTTTTTTTGTAGCAGATCTTACTAGAAATCTCTCCAGTGTTATAGAAGATAAATTTTGCCAGCTAAAGACGGAAATCTCTGCTACTCCAACAGGGAGCTCGGTTGTCGATCAGTGCAACTTCAAGAATAAGGGGAATAAGCAGCAGTACCTTCACGAGAGTCGTGTTCTTGAGAGTTTACGCTTAGCAGATAACGCGCTCGAAAGTTCAGATGTTGTCAAAGCGAAAGCGGCCCTACAAGAAGGTATGTCGCTCGTCAGGAAGCGCATAAAGCTTATTAGGCTTGCAGAAAAAAGTGAATTTGGTTGGGCGACAGTGAACGAGTACTTATCCGATGAGCTGGCCTACTCAAACGTTTTTAAGACTATCAGAAAATAAGCTAAACGGGTCTGTAAGGTATCAGATCTTGATACGCAAGGTTTATCAAACTTGTTGAGAAAAAGATAATTTATTTTTGCAAAGAAAAACATGAGAATTTATTTCCGCATACAACACAGTCCCTGAAATTGCGCCTAATACAGACCTGTGCCAAATGAGATTTAACTTTTCACTTTGGCGACCAAATCCTGAAATGCGACTATCATGCTTTATATCTTACGTACACGCTTTTTTAAAAAAGAAGTGTTTTTTTCAACCTCAGTATATTTACCTTTTTGACAAATACCAGTGTCGTATTTATTCTTAGCAAGACTGCAGCCTGAGAACATTAACCTTAATATTCTTATTGATGATTTGCTTGAGGGCAATTTCTAACTGACGAGTAGACTAATACTATGATTCTTTGAGGTCATTACATTGTTAGGTTGCTGCATTGGATGGATAATTCGTTGAAGTTCAGTTTACTTGACAATAAGAAATTGAACTTCTAATCATATTTTGTGCAGGGTCATACAAATTCTTTTTTATATATAAAAAGCTGAGCACATTCTTATATTCTTAATTCTTAACCCAATTTTCAGCCTCGATAATCTTATTTAAACAAACCGTGGAGTGATATAGTGAATAATGAATATTTTTAAAGATAAACAACCGGCAAATTTCATTGTTAAATTTGTTTCCAAAACGCAGCACACACATCTATCACATATCTCGATCGATAAATAGACGCCATGTTGGTTTTAGGTGAGATCGAACGTTGTATATGACTCATCCTAGTGTCCACTTTGTAGCACGTCACCAGTCTTTGCTTTGAATCGCTAAAGTTAAAGATCTTTAAGCTTTGTCTTAAAAAATGGCGACTAACGTTTTGAAATTGTCAACCACTTTGAAAAATTTAGGAGGCAAGCGGTGGGTACCAGCAAAAGAAGTTAATTTCACACCCTGCAACGCCCTCAAGAATTTGAAATATCATACTTTTATATGTATGAATATACTCTTCCATGCTCATTGCGAGACTGGGCTACTGTTTTTATCTCGAACACAGGTGTTGCTAATTCTATAGCCACTCACTTGTTAGCTCTTCCCCAAGTAGAATCAGCATTGCATGGTGAAGGTAGTCCAAAGAAATGTCTTTCTGACAAAGCTGGGTGTAAATAAAATGGAATTGTTTTAAATTCACAAACTGGCCAACTGTTTAGAGATTTTTAATGTTAATCACCAATACAAAAAACTATTATTTAAAATAATCTACTTGTAACATCCGGATGGAACAAGAAGATTTTAAGCTCAGGCAGGTAACTTTTCACGCTCACTTGTCCGAAGGGCAAGCGCCCAGCCAAAATTCTTTGTCAAACATTTGTTGTTGCAATGACGTTCAAACTGAAAAATGCGTCGTTTTTTAGTCACGCAATCCCTTAAAACAACTTTTCAACTGAAAGGCGAAAATAGGTTACCTGTTAGCAGACTTTTTATGCGAGGCTGTTCCCTTGATCTAATTTTAGAAAAACGTTGAACAGAAGGAAAGAAATGTATCACTGAAACGTACTACTTTTCGTGAGAGCCTCGTGAATCATTAATAACCCTGCATTTTCTAATTGCTGGTAAGTGGAAAATTGGCTCGGGCAAGCAAACTTTGACATTTGCTTGCAAGCCCAAAGGGCAAGTTGGAATTCACGTTTTTGTCGAGCCCTGCTCCAACAGCAAATGTGCTCCAGTTTTTAGAACCATAAAAGTAAGATAATCTCAATATTGAAAGTCTTCTGTAAAACAAACTCCGGTGGAGAATATAAGACCAATGAGTTTAATATAGTTCCTGTACAACATTAACAGGTTTGCTACTCAGCTTGTTTAGAGGTATTTTGGAGCTGTGCATTCTTTTTAGAAAATTGTATCTATGGACTTGAAAATTCATGCCTTTTTGATAAGCTTTCTCAAGCCTTAAAACTCCAGTGTCAATTATGTGCGACAGTTTGATACCAAAAGTTGTATGCTAATGAAGCACGTTTTAAACAATGAAGTGAGCAATGATTCATCAATTTAAACATTTGTGGCTATAATAGTGTTTTGGAAAAAATAAATATTCTAAATACATTCGTGCCTAATGATATGAGGAAATTTCGGCAGCCTTAATTTTGTCGTGCGATTATTTTAACAGTAACAATTTGCTATATTTATAGCATGTTAAACACACACTTACAATAAAACAGGAACCGCTATTTTGTTCTCTTTTGAGAATCTAAAAACTTAAAAATGTCTCTGTTTATTTCATATTTTACCAAAATCATAAAGATCTGTCTGGTTTGACAATCTCAACACCAGAGGTTTCTTGTTTTACTGTTTCTTTATCAAAATCGTCTGCGTCGAGCTTTTTCATCATTCAATCCATGTTTGTTCATTTATCAACACTTTTAACGAGATTTAAAAAGTGGTATACGGTTGTACTGTTTTCCCAAAAAGTTTTGTAAGAATACAAAGTGTTTTGTCCAATCCCTTTAATTTTCTTGAAAAAAATGTCATCTTTAATATCGCGTTATTTTTTTAGAATTGAAAATTACCTTGAAGATAATATTTTTCTGCATTATATTAATATTACTTGTTTACCTCGTATCTGAATTTCAGCGATACTTACTGCAATACATTTCTTCTGAACTCTTAATACCAGCTCATAGAGCTCTCGCTGTGGTTCTGTAAACTTTCCACTAACAGGCCAAGTCCTTGTGATGTCACTGGAGTAGCCGTGGAATTCGCAACCAGCATCCATCAACAGTAACTCACCATTTCTGATTTTAGAATCAATTACAATCAGACTATTAAACAACTCTTAAGGAGATCGATTGCTCTTTTTAGTACAGAAAGTAAGAGGAAGAGTCAACCCTCTATTGTCTGAACCTAAAATTAGTACAATCCTAAGTTACCCTTGACGTATACCTATTTCTAACGAATAACATCTTATTATATTTTCAACACTTTATTTTATATTCTATTTTCAAGGTAAATAGTGGCAGAATATCAACTTAGCGCCGAAGGCTAAGCCACTATCCAAGAAATTGAAATACAGCAAGTTTTTTTGTATATATCAGCGGGACAACTGATCTATAAAAATTTCCTTTCAATAAAATTATTAATTGAACAACAAAGCGTGACAAAATTCACGCATGAGCAGTTCAATTGACAGCACGTAGCTTTGTGAGCTTGTCTAGAACAAAATAGCATTAAAACAAAGAAAGTCTCTTTAAACTCTTTTGTGTTTTTATAGCAAAATAATTATATAGATCTTGATATCGTGATCTGAAATACAGACGAAGTGACTTCTTTCGTCTGCCATTTTTTTTGATGTCACTATCAACTGTTTCGGAAGTAAATATTGCCTCATATCTAATATTTCGAATTCAATCAAATCACGCGTAGCTAAGCTGGTATACACTAATGGTTACTATTCATCTCCCACAAGAAGGGCAAATTTTTCAGACTTAAATATCAAAATAGTGAAAAGGTTATGCTTGTGGGATGTAGATCAAAAGAATAACATAAGACGCATTGCTTTACACTTGATGTATACCTGAGTATTTGTGTATTGTTGATGTAATGAAGAGTGTTAGCCATTGAGCCACTAGCAATGACAGGAGGGTAAGCTAATCTCTCAGCTCCTTGCATGCGGCATTCATACTCCAAAAGTGTCTGGAGATGTGCTTCTTGTACTCCTGGGCGAGTACTATGCATCACCTAATCACAAAATGTATTCATGCAGTGACTTCAACTGAAAATTTAATTTTTAGAGTTAACCAAAAACATTATTATCAGGTGTGAGGTCAGTAAGTAATAAACATTAATAAATAATACCTCAGTTTACTTTTTAAAGTAATAAATAAAATGTATTTTCAATGAAATTTTAACTACCATAATTTGCAGGTTACTGTTTTCACTTTTCTTGCCCCTTTTAATCTTGACTAGTTCTAAATTGTTATCTAATAGTGAGGAGGGATGTAACTAAATGGAGGGTGACGGCTTGGACCCCCTTTCTCTTTTACCAATAATTTTTTCTGCTTTTAAAACTGAAATTATGGAAATTAAAAATGTCACTTTTTGATGCACATTGATTAATGAATAAATTCAACCAACTTGTTGTATGATATAATATTCTAAGACATCACTGGCAAAAATTTGGAACGTACTGTGCTCACAAGCTAACAAACACTTCTAGCACATCAGTTGTTATGACTAGTCAATTCATGCATATCACATAAAAAGTTTGTTATCTCATGGAATAAATTTACCATCCAAACACATTTTTTAAATGTTTTAACTACGTTTCAGTGTATTTTGTGATATAAAACAAATTGTTAGAGCATTTTTTCAAGGAGTTTCACATTACCCCTGTCAATTTAACACTGGTACACTCCAGTCGGTCTACTAGAAGTGAACATTTAGGAATTTCCCCCCCCCCCTCCCCCAAGGGAAAATCCTGGCTATTTCCCTGGGGAGTGACCATTACACCATACTCAAAGGTATACTTTGCAGGCTACAACAACAACATCAAGTATTTTGTCACATTTCTAGCTTAAAAAAAAATGAAAAAAATGCTTTTTAGTCAGAGAAATTGCTGACTACTTGGAATAACTATTAGGGCCAAAACGCCCCAGCCCTGGGACATGCTTTAAGAACAAAGTTTCCCACCCCAGGGATAGTAAGAAAATAAAGATGAAGATAGCTACATATTAATTAGTTACCTTAAAAGCACATAATTTGCGATTCACTCAAAAAATATAATAACAAAAAATGATTTTCTATAAATTAAGAAACATCGTGTGTTTGAAATTAAGTGGACATCCTCTTTTTGATTCCTTTTATAACCATATATAGTGTATAAAACGAGCTAGATCATATATAGAGTCTGAGGACGTAACTGTGTATATATTTTGAAAGTAGAATGAAGTTGTTAAATCACCTTTTCAGTAATAACTCTTGACTCTCTTTCTTTTTTATCATCTGTCATTGCTGCAATTCTTTTCTTCAGTTCACGACGCAGCACCTTTTTTGCTTCATTCACGGCAAGTTGAGAACCAGACGCAGAGCCAGAGGCAGCCATTTTGATTTCGTTAAATACAGCCCCTTATTTCGAGATTAAAACGAAAGTTAAAATCCGCTGATACGTCAATTAGCATATTCAAATATATGGGTCTTTAAATGCATTCATCACAAAAATTAAAAATATTGAAAGCAAAATACACTACAAAATCGTTAAAGACATTGTTAACGTTCAAAATAAAATACTTGTCAACTGTCAAAATCCACCAGGCGACTTTCCATGCAAGATTGCTTGGGAGCTGGGTACTAGAATTTTGTACTGATCAATCAACATTTGAGGCAGAAAAAGTATACGTGGAACTTTTCAAGCGTTTTTTCAATAATGTATATTTAATTTACATGCATACACTACAATTTTTCCCGACGGCGAAAAGGTCGCCATGGATTTTAGACAAGGGATCGCTTTTCTGGCAACGGCAACCTCAATTGCTTTTTTTCTTACTGGAACGTAAGTAAAGCAGCTCAACACCAATTACAGCATCATGATCTTTTTATCATCATAAACTTACCAGTAGTTGTTAATTTGTATTGATGTTTGGACTTGTTGTATCGTTCCAGGCAAGCATGTTTGAAGATTTGGAGACAAGGCAGTACATCAAATGTTTCGTTCGTCCCATTTCTCGTGGTTTGTTTCAAGTAAGGTTTTATAAAACACCTGTTACGTATACATGCATAATTTTTGTTATTTTTATTGTGGTTTTTAAGAGGACGATATTGGCTTCTCTTATGCTGAGTTTGTTTAGATAAAATTTGGCAATCAAATCAAAAAAGATGATTTATAAGGTTGAATTAAAGATGAAAAACTAATTATCATGGCTTTCATGCATAAAAATTATCTTTGTTTAAATCTGCTGTAATTTGTTTGAAAAACAAACTCCAGTACTTAAAATCAAATAATTGATTAAGCCGTTCATTCTTTCTTAAGAGCGTTTTCTCAGTACTCATTGTTTGAACTAATTTCATTGTTGGGAACTAGACTGTGTTTTTCATTTCTTTCTTTCAGTAATTCAGGTTTTTGGTCTTTGATAACAGTCCAACAGGTTTTTGATGCCATCATCATCTTCGTTTTTAAAACATTCCTAGTTTCCCACAGTGTAATTTCTGTATTGGGGCTTACTAATTTGTTTAATCATGCAAATTAACTCATACCTAGACCCTATTATCTTTAAAAATAATACATGTGATCTAATTACTTGCATATATATTTAAGTATGCCCCAGTACAGAAATTATCCCATCCCCACTCCTGTGTTTTTTTTTCTATTCTCTGCCATACCTTCCATGGTGTTAACTTTCTCATGTCTTCTTCCGCTATCTTACTCCATGTCTTCTTTTGGCCTACCTATTGGCCAGCTTCTACCTTCCACTTCCAGCTCATTGTTCTCCGAAGTATGCTATTCTCATCCCTATGTTTTACATTACTAATCCATCTCAACCTTGTTTTCCATAATCCATGTTCAAGGTTCTCCAGCCAACATCTTGTTCTGACCTCTTCATTAAGTAATCCTGTCAGGACTGCCATCTTATGCTTTAAGTTAACGTTTATCTCAACATTCTATGATCATAACTAGCTAGCAGCCCTCCCAGTCTTAACGTTGGTGTCCAAGTTTCCCAGCATGCAGCAATGTGAACATGTGCACAATAAACCTTAGCTCTTTCCTCTAGTGGAATGCTATGGTCCAAGTACAGGATATCCTAGATCCTTTACTGCCAATATGATGTATCAAAGCATTTTGGTTTTCAATTCTGTGGTTATGTTCCTGCCATAACATCTCACCACCTGACAGTTTTCCTGCACTGTAATTCCTTTAGTCCCCACATCAAAGTTGCTTCATCCCCATGACACCACTTGGACGTTCACCCCCTCTGTGATTCCTTTAGCCCCCACATAAAAGTTGCTTCATCCCCATGACACCACTTGGATGTTCACCCCCTCTGTGATTCCTTTAGCCCCCACATCAAAGTTGCTTCATCCCCATGACACCACTTGGAAGTTCACCCCCTCTGTGATTCCTTTAGCCCCCACATAAAAGTTGCTTCATCCCCATGACACCACTTGGATGTTCACCC
>JAPEIX020023110.1:0-12356 GCA_026122405.2 Zoanthus sansibaricus
TTTTCTTATTTTTAAAACTTAGCAATTAGAGTATCCAATTCAATATAAGAGTCTTCACTCTCAAGAATATGAAAAAGTTTTTGTTTTATCACTTCTTTGAACGATTTTTTGCTATTTTGCTTTAAACTGTTGGGTATTTATTCCACACTTTGACGCCGACACGTGAAAATGCGTTTCTTTGTGTATTCAATCTGGATTGTTGTGTATAAAATTTGGCAGATGTCGCTGAACATAAAAAATGTTGAATTTACACCACAACTGCATACTAAATAGTAGTTATAAAACGCTTTCTCATGGGATACCGTGGATTATACCACGTGTCACTTGTATTTTCGGTATTCACACGAGCCTTTAGGCAAGTGTGTTTACGAAGAAAATGCAAGTGACACGTGGCATTTTCACGGTATCCAATGAGAAATCATTGCATAACAAATTTATCCCATGCCTTAAAAAATACTGCTAACTAATTTTTCCCCATACGGAGAACGCTTAACAATTTGTACTTTATGCAAGGAAATCTCACAACGTTGAACGACAACTTTGGCGCCAATTCGAAAACGTACGCACACGATTTTGGCGCCATTTCAATAGTCGCTCGCAAGTAATGGCGGGAAAGCCGAGAGTTGAACTGTCCGATGCAATGTATCAGGAATCCACGTTATATTTTACACTGCAATCCTCATTCTAAATTAAAGAATCCTGTACACTTATCGGGAAACTTTGCTCTTTATTATGTTACATGTGTTTTATAGATAATTGCATGCGAGCTCGAGTTGTACGACCTGGCTGAAAAGGATCGTCAGAGAAAAAAATGGATGAATTTTTAATACAGAGCGGCTTCTTCCACGAGAATGAATAGAATAACTAATATTGCGACGTGCTTTTTAAACATTTTATTTTGACCGTTCCGTTGACCGCGGAACTGACCTCGGCAGTGCCATATTAGCTAAGACTTGGTCAATGCCGGGTATCACATGTACGTTACTTCTATCAAGGTTAGTAACAAAGGAAACGAAAACTAAACTTTTTAAAATGTTCATTTGCAAACAAAGACCCATATGTTTAGGCCAAAAGAGACACTTTGTAAAACAATAAATGTTGACTGACTTACAGAAAATCTAAACCAACGCGCAATGCTCAAGTTGAAAGAAACCGAATTGATATATTTAAGGATATAGAATTAAATTTATTTGTGACTCTTTTTTTTTTCTTTTGCTTCTATTTTTCATAGTTTGTTTCTCGCCTACGTGCGAGGTCTTCTTTCGGGCCTTTCATAGGCTTTTTTACAATGAGAATTAAAGAAATTGCTTATACTTTATCAAAAATAGTTTTTCAGTTTCAAAAAATGAAAACCAAAAGAGTAGAAGGAGTGTAGACAGATAAACGACGAAACAGATAGAAAACTGATTTTTAAAAACTTTGATAATTTTTAAAGAGATCAAAAATAATCAAGGCCGCAGCGTGTTCTGGGTAACTGTGCACAGGATTTTTTAAGACTTGAAATCCGGATTCCGAATCCAGATTTTAAAAATCCCGAAAGTGTCTTCCATATTTGGTGTAATTGGTAGTTAAGACCAAAGAATTTCTATTTAAAGTGTCTTCCAAGAAAGCCAAATTCGAAAACCAAGACAGTCTTATAACCGAGACTACCTTGTAATTCAGGCTGCGTCTACCGAAAAGATTAATAAACTCATCTATCTATCTATCTATCATAAGGTGTTGGCAAACAATGGAATGTACTTTTAAACCTAGCAATGATGTTGAGTTGTCTCAAAAGTTTTATGAAAAAATGTACAATCTTTTTTTTTTCAAATGATTATTTTCAAATATTAGTATTTAAAAGTCACACAATTCTCATGAAACAAATTACGTGTAAATCCTTTTTCCTTACTCAATTTTTAAATTAAGATAATCTTGATTTCCAAGATAACCTTGAATTATTGCAACTCTTTGATATTGCTATGAAGTCAAGCACTGATAAATTAAAAAATAGCTAACAAGTACAGAGACAGCTAGAATCAGTTACAAATTGTTTTTAACAACTGTTGAGCTTACAAATACAATAGATATTTGGTCTTTTTGCGAATAATTTAGCCTTGATTGTTTTTCTTTGCACATTTAGAAGGATTGACTGAAATTCAAGCAAGTGAACTTTTAGCTCTTAAGGATATTTAAAAAAGCGTTCGCTTAAATCTTTGGACATTGAGCCATTTTTTGCTTATGAAATGTTTACCATTGAATTTGTGATAACAAGTGGTAAGTTTGTGTTTTTCAAAACGTTCGTAGAGTTGTCGTTGGGTATAACCATAATAACTCACATCAGAGCAACCGCATTTAAACCAATAGATTATTTATCTTTACGTTAACGTTTTGTATATTATTTGTGCTTAAGAATGGCGTCATGACAGCACCAAAACGTCCTAACAAAGAAACTAGTTCCATCTTGTCTAGTTTATTTTCTTCCTTATAGTTTCCTTTTTGCGAATATTTTTTCGTACAGACTGTCTTACATAATTCCATATACAACTCCTACTCGTCTTACGACATCAGACACCAGCTGTCGGACCTTAGGGTCGGTCCCAGTCTCAATGAGACATGTAACTGCCGAAAAGACAGCAGGCAGGACAGCCTTGAACTGCAGTGTGGGAAGTGCTAGTAGTTGTTCCAACATGGTGATCACTAGGCCTGTCCATATACTCAGTTGTAACATCTCATCTTCACGTCTGAACATTATCTCCTGCTGCTGTCTTTCCATTTCAAGCTCACGTAAATCATCCTCGTATTGAGAATGTCTTGACTTAGCGTCCTTGTAATTTCTTTCACTCTTATACTCTGATGAGCTCAGTCGACGCTTCGCTCCCGAAATAGGAGAACCTAAAGTGTCATCATTTAAATGTCCGCGCATGGCAAAGTCACGCGCTGGGGAGTGGAGAGAGGAAATAGAAAGAACACTAGTGTCCAGGCTCTCTACTCCAATTTCGTCGGGGAAGGCACAGTAATTATCTTTAGAGTACTGGGTGAAAAGACGAACATATACACTACTGAGCTGGTCGCACGCCTCGTGCAGGCGCTTCACGATCCAATCGATATTACGATCACCTTTCAGGAGGTCATTATGGCGGTTATTGCCCTGGTTAGGAAACGTTTCCTCTTTTGTATCAGCGTCTTTCTCATGAAAGATGCCTCGTTCGCCGGTTAATATTCGCTTTATATGCGAGCTGGAAAAATACTCCCCGCTGTGGCGACAAATCTGAAACAATGTGTGAAGGTAAAAAGTAAAAGCCATTGCTGACTGGCGCAGTAGATTTGCCGGGGCCTTGAGACGTGTTAGTTTTTGAATCAAGGATCTTAACCCTGGTCTTGCGTTAAACTCGTAAGCTACGGTGTGCGACTCCATCAGGCAGTCAAAGATAACTGAAAGATTTGCCGGTGACAAGTGACACAATAATCCTGGTAACACAACGTCGGGGCTGGATATCTGGTAGCTATCCTTTGAAGACAAAGGGGTGCTGTTGTTGTGGGGAGCGGGTGAATTGATATCGGAACAGTCGAGTAGGATAGAACCAAGTGTTTGAAGTAGCAACTGATGAGACAGGACACCAATCAATAACCCGCGGAGTGGTACTCTACAACAAATGAAGATTAGCTTTGCATTATTATTACAGAACGAGATGAAACTATTCAAGTTTAGTTTAAACAACAACCTTACAAGAAGGCGTTTCATGCTAAGAAGACAACGTTATCAACAGCAACCGTCTGCTGTGCGGGAGGTCTCGGGTTCGATTCCCTACCGAATCAACACTCAGGGTCTTATAATAATTGAGGAGAAAGTGCTGCCTTTGCTCTAACATCTGCAAATGGTTAGACTTTCGCATCTTCTCGGATAAGGACGTTAAACCGTAGGTCCAGTCTCTCGACACTCTATCGAGGGACTTAAAAGAACCCAAACATTTGTCGAAAAGAGCAGGGTAGTGATTCCGGTGTTGTGGTCTGTCTTCATCACTAGTACTGAGGGCATTTACGGTTATTAATATATGTTAGTCGCTGTTGCGGACTATATATCTAAGATCCTCAACTGTTGAAACTGTATTTATTTGTGATGCGCATTTGATCATATCTATATCCATACAAAAAAATACGCAATATAAATATTAAATATCATTATTATATCATATTATTAAGAAAATTTAACTGTACATACGCGCTTAGTATAGTCTTTAATTTCACTTTGTTAAGACGGAAACTGAATGATAATTCTGAATAAAAGAAAACGTGTTATCATTCGATGGTAATTTTCTTTCTTTCTCATTGGCTCAAGGGCTACCACGTGACCTATAAATATGACTCTGCTCATGCGCATTACTACCTAGCGGTGTTAAGCTGCAAATATGACACTACTCATACGTAGTTTCTAGCTTGAGTTTCGACCTAGCCTGTAGAAAAAAAGGGCTCGTTTTCCAGAGTTTATAAAGACAGATTTAACAGTTTGTTAGATAACAAAAACAGTAGCAACGCCAAAAAAGCTACAAAAGTTGCACGAATGTGTTCCGGCAGTATATGAATGAAAGAAATTTCAACGAAGAGGGGCTTTTATGTCAAAGGAAACGCTGGCATATACCTTGAAAAAAATTTATACGCAGAAGCGAGTGTACTGTCACTTTTTTGAATAGCGTCGCAATTTGTAATACCTACCGCAATTTGTACTAGTGGTCGTCGTAATTTGTAATACCTACCGCAATTCGTATTAGCACCCTGTCGCAATTTGTAATAGCGGTTGTCGCAATCAATCTGTAATAGGGTACCCGTCTCAATTTGTAATAGAACCCTGTCGCAATTTGTAATATCTGTCGCAATTTGTAATAGGTTACCCGACGCAATTTGTAATGAACCCTGTCGCAATTTGTAATATCTGTCGCAATTTGTTAATAGGGTACCCGACGTAGTTTGTAATAGCACCTTGTCGCAATTTGTAATAATGTGAGCTGTCGCAATTTGTCATAGCTCGTTGTCGTAATTTGTAATAACTTTGTCAAAGTATTTTTCTGGCATGTTGACAGTCATTTCGATATATATGCTATAACTTTTAGTCACCAAACTTTTTCAAATTCCAATGTAAGCTTTGTATGCAAGCAGTGTAATAAAGTCAGAGGACATATGCCGGACTGAAACCACTACATGCAAGCTAATTGTTCCGAAAAGTTGTCAAATTGGAGGAAAATGGAAGAAATGGTATTTGAAGAGGTCGGTCATATTAAACTTCCGTAATGCATCTGAAAGAGCGGGAGCATTGCGAAAACGTTTTGAAAAATTAATTACAATTGTAACTATGAGCTACGACAGCTCACATTATTACAAATTACGAAAAGGTGCTATTACAAATTGCGACCGGGGTATCCTATTACAAATTACGACAACCGCTAATACAGATTGCGAAAAAAAATGGCCAACAATACAGTAAAGCGTCACTTGTGGGGATACGCTTTTGTTTATAACGGTTTTTCAGCAGGTATAAATTATTATATACAAGATAGATATCATCAACAAACCCGAGTTTAAGGGCGGAAATTTAGTTCATCTTGCTGAAATTAAAGAACTTCAACGCGAAGGAAAAGCCCAAACGCAACACAAACAACCAAGTAAACAAAGATGACATTAAGAAGCTGTATGAAGGTGGCTTGCTCTATTTATCTCTGCCGAAAACAAATTAGGGAAGATAGCTGTTTTTTGCAAAGCAGAAAACTTTTCAGTTTTTCAAATTTTGCACAAACAATCTGAAAAAAATCCACCAGTTTGAGATTTGTTACATAAATCCGTACAAACATTTTCTGAATGAAAAAGTGAGATCTGGTAAAGTTCAATTTCGAAGCCCAATATACGGGCCTTGTTATAACCACGCATGTTCATCCGTAATGTGATAAATGTGTTGACAGGGTGTTTGCGGAAACATGAATTTGATTAGAGCTCTTGAAGATGTTCTTCGAAGTACAGTGAAACCCCGTTAATACGACCACAAACGGGCCGAAATAAAGTGGTCGTATTACCGGGGTGGTCGTATAACCTGTATAACCGGGGTAGGGTTATATTTCGTAGCAAACATGTTTTAATTAACGTGTATTTCAAGCATATCCGTTCTTCACATGTTTTACAACTATTCTGAATCCTTTTAATAGTATTCAAATAATAAAATATACTTTCATCTCTGAAACAGAACGAGTCAACAATCTAGTTTTTACAAGAGCTACTGAAACGACACAAACAGTAACGATCTGACACATGCATATCGCCAGTGGCGGACAGTTTCATCCATCATGAGGACGATTTGGAGAAAAAATCTGTGACTCTTGACTGACTTGTTCTGCCCTTAACCCAATCACTTTCCACCTGATCTATCACTTTGGAGAGCTCGTTTACCGCTTTGGAGTTTCCCTCGGCTTTAACAATTTAATTATTTTGATGTTATGTCAACACTAGCTAATTAGAGACTTTAAGTTAAAAAAGTTATTGTTTCGAAAGTGTCAATTTCCGTTTTGATAACTTAATGCTTTAAAAAGGTAACAATGTGACAAAAACTGTTATTATTTCACGATGCATTTCCTATTGCAATTTGTATGCATGGATTAGTGGTCGTATTAACAAGGTTAAAAACAAAGAAAAATGCACTTCGGAAATTCAAAAAAAGTGGTCGTTAATCGCATAAACGGGGTGGTTGCATTAACGGGGTGTTTTTATAAGAAAATGTATGGGCGTTTTGCCGGGCCCAAATAACGAGGTGGTCGTATTAAAGAGGTGGTCGTAAGGCGGGGTTCCACTGGTATCTTACGCCGAAGCCTAAACAAAAAGTGGCACTACAATCTATTGTTTTCAACGGTCCGGCAAGATTGTTTTTTTAAAAAATTGTTCTTCCAACTGGTCATTTTTTCACTGAGATCTGGGTACGAGATTCTGTGTTGCCAAAGCAGCAACAGACATAAAGTTTATTGTGTAGTCTTACTTCGTCAGTTCGTGACTGAATAATTGCAATGTGGTAGAAGATAATGAAAAAAGTTGAAATTGGGATTTTTTTTTTTTTTTGTGGATGACCATTTTAAATCAGCAGCAACATAAAATTCAAAACTAGTTATTCTGGTTCAACATTTTGTGAAACAGAATTATTTAGAAAACTAACCCTATATAATGCACGTTCTGATTACAGATTAGCTATAGTTCTGTTTTGTACAAAAATGAATAGAAAACAAAAGGATGACCTCACACAAGCAAAACATAAAAACATATTCAAAACGGTTATCTTCTAAAAGCATGTACATGGTTTCAGTTTGTTATAAGAACTTGTAAATTGTGGCAATGCTCATTGTTCTTAATTTTTTAGCTGCTTCAGCCTCAATTTTTTCTTAATTCTGTGAGCAGTTTAAAGCTTCAGTAAAGTTTCAACTAGAAACATTTTCACTTTTTTTCAGCCTCAGCTTTTGATTGTTCTTAAATTGTTCTTAATTTTTGGCGTCCGAGCGTCATTGTTCTGATAAAGTTGTTCTTATGAATAACAATGCGTGTAACTTGACAGGTGTAACGGGGAATTAGCTCTGTACTTTCTACTTCTATTATTCAATTTCTTTATTGGTTTTGTTGGCCTCTGCCCTGGCGCGGCAAAACCGTCGTGGCTACACTTTGGCCAGCGCAGAGCCAACTTACCGCCTACAACAGGCGCTAGACCCAACAGCGCGGTAGCACAAAGAGGCAAAATTGATGGGCGCGTTTTACTATATCAATTGCAAACAATAACCAGAGCTCAAAGGGTCACCGTGTGGTCAAAACAAAAGAACCAAACAAGAACTGACTTACTACGTGACACAGGATATCCAAATCAAGCCATTTCTAGTTTAGAACAGGGTCAAGTTAGAAACATTTGATGTTGATTTTCGTTTTTAAAATCTATTTTTGAGAAAAAATCGGGCAGCCTAGCATTAAGTGTATATACCAAAACAAAAACTTCTGAAAAACCAACTTTTCCACGTTCATTGGAGTCGTTGTTCTTTGTTTTCTTATCTTCCTTTCTAGACTTTTTTCAAATTAATTTAAGTTTATGTTGATTTTGTTAATTTTAAATAAAACGAAAAATTATCTTTTAATTTCACACGTATATTACATGTTAATTGTTAAATGATAAACAAGAAAATATTGTTCTCATATTTTAATGTTTATTCCAATATTTTCAAACTGCTGAGTTTTAGTGCTAGCTAGAGTATTATTCTTCCTTATCTTTAATTTATGCAAAATACTAATTTCTCTATTTTTTTCATGAGAACAATTTTTATGTCTCTGTGAAAACAACAAATCTTTCGTTAGGAAAGCGGGAAAGACTTACTACTAACGATGTTATTTAGGATGAAGATTTTAGTTAATGAATTTCAACCATTTAGTTTAATATCCGCCGGGTTTTAAACTTTGCACAATTACCCTTCAACCTGAATGGTAGTGATGTACATTCTAATAATCTCCTCACCGCCTTTAATCTTCTTTAAGGCATAATTGTCCCAAGCTGATTTCCTGAGGATTAGATCTTGAGAAGTTCAGTGTTCTAGACCACTAACTCAAATCAAACAAGTAAATTGCTCATAGCTTTTTGTGTGTGTACATAGATAAAACTTTCAAGGAATGTACATTATTTTGGATAAATTATTGTAAAAATTAGAATCTGATAATTATTAAAGCTTCTTTATAAACGAATCCAAAATTTAAGATAAATATTCTGAGTGATGTAAACAAACCAAAAACTTAGATTTTCACCTGTTTAGACCGAAGGCAAACTTCAATTGTTTTTTTTTTGTTGAATAAAAACCAATATAAATCATTTAAAATTGCCAGAAACATTAAAAATTAATTCAGAAAAGGGTTGTCGAATAGAAAAAATATATGGCTACAGTTTCTATAACTTATGATATATAAAACCTCCGTTTGATGAAAAAGAATAGAACAATAACTTCAGATGAAAAAAATCTATACCATTTCATTTAAAAGATTTCAATTGAAGTTTAAAAGCCATTAGTATTTTTCACTGTTGTTCATTGCGTATTTATATGTATATATAAATATGTTTAAAATCAATTAGTTGTAAAAGCTTTAAGTATCTCTGGACATTAAGACAAGTAAGGCATGGCTCACTATGAAAGTAAAGTTTGTTATCTCTCGTTTGCGATTCTTTCGATATTAATCTGTTTGATGGGAATTATTCTCAACGGTTTAACACTGTTGACGTTTATTCGACACCGAAGTTTATTAACAGCTTCAAATATCATTTTGTTCAGCATGTGTATATCTGATTTCATCACCTCGTCGATTGCAACTCCATTTCTAATCCATGCCAACCTTGTCGAGAAATGGCCCTTTGGAGAGTCGGGCTGTAAACTTTACGCATTTCTAACAACTCTTTGCGGTCTAGCCTCTATTAATCATTTGGCTGGAATAGCTTTTGAGCGATACAACGCGATGGAAAGAGAACCAGCTGGACGCGGTTTAATTAACGACAACAGAAAAATAGTTGTGTACTTTGCTTGTTTTCTATGGTTATATTCTCTCATTTTCAGCGTGGCTCCCCTAGCAAAGTGGTCTTCCTACACTCTTGAAGGAATTGGAACAAGTTGTTCAGTAGACTGGTCGTCTCCATCACCGACCGACATATCCTACATTGTCGCTCTCTATGTTTTATGTTTTGTTCTTCCCTTAGTGATCATCCTCTTCTCATATCATAGAGTGTACAGAGTTGTGCAGCATATGCGTGTTAATGCAAACAATATTTGGGGAAATTTATCTACGGCAGCTGCAGAAGCTTTGAAAACTGAGAAAAAAATGGCTACACTTTTTCTGCTAATGATTATAGCATTTCTTGTTGCCTGGACACCATACGCTGTGGTGTCTCTGGTTGCAGCATCGGGACACAAGGACGAATTGGGACCATTAGGGGAAAGCATCCCTTCATATTTTGCTAAAACGTCCTGTATTTATAATCCAGTTATTTATGTTTTATTCTTCAAGAGATTTCGCCAAAAATTGTTTACTTTCTTGCCGTTTTGTAGCAGATGTTTGGCGAGAGGAAACCAAGTCGGTCAAGAACCTCCGATTTCTGTACACACTGAGGAAGAAAACATTCAACCTAAAGACACGAAGGAGGAAAGAATGGAAAACATTCCAAAAACCGGAGTGAAGGGAAGTGTGGCAGAAGAAGCTCAGAGATTTGATTTGGGGGTGAAAACAAAAAGTTTACATGTTACTGAGTTAGAAAGTTTAGAACTAATCAGTTTAGAGTAAAAATAACATGTCGATCGAAACTTTTTGGTAACTTTGCTAGTTTACAAAAAAAATCCAATCTCCCAATCTACCATTGTATTTGGACAATGCAGTCTGTAGATTAGTTTGCAATTGTCTCTTAAATTGTAAATAACGCTTTATGGCTTATTGCTAGTAATTCAGCCTTGTGAATGCTGAAATCAGATTTGATGACTGAAAAACTCTTTATCTATCGGCCATGACGAGCAGTGGCGGATTTAGGGGAGGGGCCCAGGGGGCCCGGGCCCCCCCTTTTTTTGACAGCGCTGATTTTTTTTTTTGTCGTCTCTCGTCTTTTTATTTCTTTTGAAACAATAAACATTAAGATTTATAAAGCAAAATGTAAAAACGACAATTAAAGGACAGAATGGCTGCGCAAAGAATTTTCAGAAAGTTTCTCCACGGGCTTTGTATCTGCACTATACCAGCCATGAGCTAAATTTGGCTTCGACTCATGCCTCCAAGGTTCCCGAGATTTACATTATGGTATATGTGACCTCAAATCAATTGGTCTCTTTTTCAAAAACTCTCCAAAATGTCAACAACAGCTTGAAAAGAGCATTGTTATTATTGAGGGAAGGAAAGAGAGCGACACTGACGCAGGACAAGAGGATGACGAAATTAATGAAGATAGCATAAGTGCAGAAAAAGAAAGTGATGACAAAGATTATAGAGAAAATGATGGAGAGGAAGAGGAGGAAGGCAGCGATGAAGAGGTCGACTTGAGGGAGATTCAAAGTCCAAGGATACAGGCGGCAAAGAAAAAAATCAAGCTGTTATGAGAAACACGGTGGGCGGAAAGGCACACAGTTTTTCAAGACTTTCCTGACCTTTATGAGCCCTGCTACTGTATTTGCAGACAATTTCGGAAAACAAAACTAAGAAGTGGGACCTAAAATCCAAGACCGAAGCCCAAGGCTTGCTGCATCAAGATGCCACACTTTATTTGTGCGTTCTATTCTACCTTGTATTTGTTGGGATACACGAAGAGCCTCAGTCGCTCTCTGCAGGGTTCCACTCAAGACTTAATAGAGGCGTACAGGCAGATACGACTTGTGACAGAGCAGATGAAGCAATTTCCTAAGAAATCCAGAGAAGTATTCTCAGAGTTGTTTGCAAAGATGATGGCAATGGCGAAGGTATCAGGAGAAAAGATGGCCATCCCACGCAGGTGTGGAAGACAAACAATGCGTAGCAATGTACAGGCTAAGACTCCAATTGGATACTTTAGACGGGCGATATTCATTCCGTTCCTCGAAAACCTCCTTCATCAATTGCTTTCCCGTTTCGATGACGTTTCCGAAGCAGCACTGCTAGGCCTTCTACTCATCCCAGCCAACCTGCACAAACTGGACAGAGCCTCCAAAAATAAAGTGCTGAAGCATTATGCGCCCGACCTCCCGAGTCCAGGCTGTGCATCACAGGAGGTGGAATTGTGGGAGCGTTTCTGGTATGTATTTTATTTATTTATTTTATCGCATTCACTTTAATTACTGATGTTAAGATACCCCTGACATGATCTATACCAGTACGTTAACAAAGCAGTCCAATGTATTTGAAACAAATCAATATTTCATTTTATTAGAATCTTCGAAATGCCTTACATGACAATATTACCCATTTGACTAGAACAAATGGTAGCGTTTATGCTAATTTATGATAAAATGAACGAATGATTGTTTTGAAAGCTTTTTCTAAATAAAATAGAGATTAGTTCATACTGATATTTACCAAAAATTTAAATTGCAGGAGTGGTAGCAACAGCAAGCCCGACAGTCTGAAGGAAGCGTTGAAAGCTTGCAATCAAGTGCTTTATCCCAACATCGATGTAATCTTCAGACTTCTTCTGATCACCCCAGTGAGCAGTGTCAGTGTGGAGAGGAGCAATTCGTCACTGCGTTTAGTGAAGAATGCCTTTAGGAGCACCATGGGCGATGAGAGGCTCAATGCCCTTCTGCTGCACTTTGTTCACAAAGACATTCCAATTGACTATAATGAAATCATCAACGAATTTGCCAGGCGTGATCCAAGAAGGATGA
>JAPEIX020023191.1:0-19542 GCA_026122405.2 Zoanthus sansibaricus
ATAGACCACTAGTAGCGTAGCCAATCAAAATGCAGGATTTGCGATAGTCCACTGGTTGGGTGATACCTATATATAATGGTTGCCATGGTCCTTAAAAATCCTGGAAAGGTCAGAAAATTAGGAAAAAAATTCAGGCTCTGGAAAGTCTAAATTTGAACCATGATCCGATAAAACAAAAACCATGACTTCCCAAGATCTAATTTTTGCCCAAAAGCAAAACTTCTAATGCAACTTAAGAAAAACTGATTTAAAAAGATGAGTTTTAACAGCTAATTTAAATTTGTCAGTACTTGGGGATAACTTCATGTTTAGGGAAGTTCATTCCAGAATTCCGGTGCCAAGAAAGAGAATGCTTGAAAGCCATATGTTGCTAAGCAAAATCTTTTGGGTTGCAGCAGGAAGGCAGAGGATAAGCAGAGGATTCTTACTGGAGCATAACGTTGCAGTAAATCAGATAGATGAAAGTCCATTCAGAGCTTTGTAGGTCAGAAGGAGCACTTTGAATTGGATGTGGTATTCGATAGGTAGCCAGTGCAGGTCCGTTAGATGAGACTTGACATGTTCGTATTTTCGGAACAGCTTAATCAGGCGAGCAGCATCATTCTGCAGGTGTTGCAGTTTCTATAAGATGTATTTTGGAGATCCATAAAGCAGTGAGTTGCAGTAGGCCAGTTTTAGAGCTGACAAACACATGTACAAGAATTTCAGTAGATTTGGTAGTATTATCCTTGAAACTTTATGGTCACTGATGTAAGTAATGCAAGCACCCAAGCATTAACTAGCCTTTGGTCAAAGACCTAATGTTAAGCGACAACAATACCAGGACTACCAACCTTCTGGTAATGAACTGAGAGACCAGCTAGCAAATAAATGCAAAAAAGGTAAGGGGCACATGCTATCCCTGGAATATTCTGAAATGTAGGGTCTCTGAACCTTGACTGGTGACCAATTAACGTTATTATTTAAGAAAACAAAAAAGCAAGCTATTTGCAGAGTAAAGATTCAACAATTATTCAAACCAAGTCATTTGCACTGTTTATAAACATTTGAATCAAAGATCTAGAAAGGGTATACATTTATCCAACGATACAGCAGAGCATTCTTAACTTCCAAATAAGATACTTTGACTTACTTCTCATAACTGTTCTAACTGAGTGAATAAGATTAATAATTTGATGTTTTGCTCCTCGTTCTTCTCCAAAACCTGCTAGTTGATCCGTTCCCCATCCGACTAAAGGAGAAAATAAGGAACACAAGGGCATTCAGTGCAACATTAAATGAAATCCACTTTCAGTTTGGATATTATCAAGACTTACTTTTTGCTAAAAAACGTTCTTCATGCAAAATAGCCATTGCATTTACAAGTAATAGACATGCTTCAAGAAAACTGTATAAAGTGAACGCCATTTTAGATTTTTGACGTGTCGAGCATGCGCAATACTTTAAGCACCATGATGCCTTGCGGTCCATAAAAGAGCAATTATTGCCGAATATTGCGCTATTCCAAAAGCGTGACTGTGTGCACAAAATTTGAAGGATGACTCTATCTTTTGTGCAAAAAGGAGTAAAAATTTCGTCATCTGTAGTAATATGTTGTAAAACGTGGTGATTCCAGGAGCAAGCCACGTTAACTTAATGTAACATTCCTGACGTGTTGTATGCATTTATAAAAACAAATTTTATTATCAAGTACCATTATATTTATACTGACAACAGGGGAAATCGGAACAAGTTGAAGAGAACTCAAATCAAAACAATTTTCATAAACGAGATTCGAACAACTACATTTATTTTTAGTAAAACGCGAGAAGATATATCAATCAAAAACATTACAATTTTTGTTGATACCGATAACATGTGGACAGCAAAGGGGATTTTACCAAGTTTTCTACTGGGGCTTTTCTTGGGATTCCAAGGAACATGCCAAGGATCCTATTTGATGAACTTTCCGTTTCGGTAAGAAGGTTTCGTTCGCTAGTAAGTCCATCTTTTAGTTTTTTTTTCCATGAACTCACAATCTTTGAGCTACAAAGTAAACTATCTTCCGACAGAAATGTTGTTTTACTCGAAATATTAACTTATTCAGTACAAAATATTATATTTTCTACTTGTCAACGACATGTAACTTAGAACACTCAATGCACTTTAGAAACCGTTGCGTTATGCATCAGTTATATTTGTTTTTGTTTACTTTTAACTAAAGTTTAGTTTTCTTCTTTTTTGTTCCGCTTTACTAAATTTGTTATATTTTGCTGTAATTTGTTTTTTGTTATGTTCCTTTTTATTCTTGTTGATCTGTTTCGTATTATTTCATTTTCCGTGCCCATTATCGCGGAGCCCTTCAAATTAGCTTGTACTATCTTTCTATAGCCGCATCCCACAAGCATTGCGCTTTTAGCATTAATAGCGGAGCTCCCGCGGAGCTCCATACTTAAGAATATATCGTATGTCAATCGAGTTGAATTTTCAACGTCATGTCCGTCCGTCCGTACATACGTACGAACCAACTTACCACTTCCGTGTACACGAGTACTAGTGGAATAGGTTTTTCAGAGACTGCAGTAAGGATCTCTTTGGGAGCTCCGCTTTTAGGCAGTGCCTTAATCTACATATTTATGTTCTTTTTGGGAACCTGAGCTTTTTGACAGCTACGGCCATGCTGATGAGGCCTAGAAATCTCAAAACAGCTGCTAGTAAGATCTAGCGAAGGCAGCTAGCCCGCTCAGGAGTAAGTCCTGGCGTTCTACTACACGAAGCAGGTGTCCATGGCTGCTAGCAATCAGGCTCAATAGTTTTATGATGGTTTAGCAGGGTAAAGCCTGTTACCAATGTAACCGTACTGTAATGAATCAATTGGTGTAAAAACTCGTTTTTAATCAGTTAGCAAGAACTAACACGCCCCAACGCCATGGCAACAAAAAACCAAAACATACATATCTTGCTCATGTTTGCACTCTGTAATCGGACTATGATATCTCTTTCGGTTAGCGGTCTTAGAACAAGATTGACGTGTTTTTGCTGTTGATGCGCTCGAGTCGGATTGTTGACTATTCTCAGTTATTACTTTGTGTCTTAATTGTGTATTTTTGTGTTTATTAGCTATTTCTGTGTCCATACTTAAAATGAGTAATACCAAAGAAGAAGAGATCAACGTACTTTTAGAAAAAAAGTTGGAAAACTTCTTAACAAATCGTTCTTTTTTGACTATCAACTAGAATCTTAATCCAATTTGCAGTATTGTATGGATGCTCTTTGTGTTTATCTGCTCGTTGTGTTTGTGTGTGTTCATCTGTTCCTTGTGTTTGTGTGTGTTTATCTGTTCGTTGTGTTTGTGTGTGTTCATCTGTTCCTTGTGTTTGTGTGTGTTTATCTGCTCGTTGTGTTTGTGTGTGTTCATCTGTTCCTTGTGTTTGTGTGTGTTTATCTGCGTTGACAAAACAACACTTGTAAGGACTTCGGTAGAAAGACACACCATACTTGTGGGAACGGTTCAGATTGTGGGGACATTTTCGGGTCCCCACAAACTTTTTCACAAAAAATGAAAAAAAAAAAAAAAAAAAATTCGAGGTTCTTCAAATGGGTGTAGAACCCCACCTCCCCCAGTCCTCACAAATTATGCAGTACGACCAACGCATTGTCCCTTTTGCTCAAATTCATCGTTTTTTAAGGTCCCCACAAGTTTCCTCAGGTTACTTTTACTGATCATCACTTCTGAGGACTAACACAAAGGTTCGATTTCCCAAAGGCTTCTTATGAGGACTTCATTTTCTTTGTTCATTTATAAGCCGAAAATTGATTTTCTCTTTCAATTTAAATCCTGGCCGCCACTTTAGAAATGATTTTGGAACTCCTCGGAAATTAATTAGCGACGTTCCCACATTGGTGGTGTGTATACCATTTCACACAGTAAACAGGAAAGCGGTTAAGTAAATAACAAAAAAGAAACGAGAAGTAATAAAGTTTGCGGCCAATTTCACATTTTCAAATTTAAAGACATCTATGAGCAGTTGAAATGTTCATCATATACAATTTGGTAAAACCAAACGTTACCCTTATCATTATTTTTTAATGCTCCACAGGCAAGACAGTCAAAAACCAACACAACTCATGACATTTTAATTGGTTTATTAAACTCCTTTACGCGATCAATACAAAGACAATCCCAAATCATATTTTAGAATTCTAAACTGTTAGGGAGTTAAGAAGCAAGAGTTGGAAATAGGAAAACCTAAACGTTCCATTTTGTTTGCAAATTTTTGTGATATGATTTTCAACGTTGTCCGCGCAACTCAAAAAATGAGTTTTCATTTTTCTAAAGATGACGGTAAGCAAGTGGTAAGCTTGGTATATTCAGTAGTTAATATGTATTAATATATATCAATGCTGTGGTTATGCAATGGTCGTTGCAACTTTTGCTGCTGAACTCCCTTCCGTCGGACTATAGTTTCTTAAATTATAAATTGTTGACTATCATTGGTTTTAGTTAATTGTAGAAAACGTAATATAAAGAAGACACTTCTTATATTTGCATCAAAGTGATACAATATAAACGATATCAAAAGGCCATATAGAAGCCCTAAAATACATTATCTGCAGTATGTAATATTAAAGATAAAATAGAAACAGACTTAAACTAGGTAAAATAGGAAAAAAGAAATCTAGGTTCTAGTATATTGATAATAAAGATAAAATATGAAAACAAACTTAAAACTAGCTGAAATATAAAAAAATCTAAATAATTTTTTTAATATAAAAACTATTCACTAGGCATCGAATTTGCAGATAGCTACTCCATCATGCAATTCCATTGCCTAAAATCGCCAGCCATCACCATCTTCATCCTTGGGATTTGTTTGACAAAGAACACATCCTCGAGCTGCACAGCTCTGGCGTCTTAATTCACCTCCTAAAAATCTACTTTCATCGAACCATCTATCTCGACTTCTAAACATCGCTCTTATGTACCTTTTGAATTTATGGTACGGCCACGAACTATCAACTTTAACAAAACATAAAGACAAAAACGTTAAAATTGCCGAGTATAAAACTTGCCACTGGGCAATATAATATAAAAAGTACAATACTGGAATGAAATCTTCTTCGAAATAGCATCCTTCATACGCCAAATCATACGAAAAATATAAACTACAATTACACCTACTCAAATTACACCTATAACATGTTATTCTGAGGAGTTGTAAAACTTTTAATTCATCAACCTCTAAATAGTGCAAAGCTCGAACAAATTCATATACGTTTGTTCTTCCCTTTCTTACTTTCCACCGTCCTGCTAAAATTAGAAGATGTTCTTTTGTTATCTCCTCAGGCAATGGCAAAATATTTCGTGGTATCAACCACCTGTTTCTGAATTCAGGGCACAACATAAACTTAATGTGTCTAGAAACGTTTTTCAACTGGGTCACTTCACGGGAGGAGAGTGTGACCCGAGTTGATTTGCCCCAGTGAAAAACTGTGTTGCGACTCATTTTCAACTTTAGTTAATATTTTTTTATTTCTTTAAAAAACTCAAGCGTCGCTTCCTGCAACCGATAAAATATATTTCCCACAATCCCTCCCGCAGGAAACAAAAAAACATAATAGAACTTTGGATATCTGTTAATTTTACAGACACTACCTGCTATGAAAATTCAAGATACAAACCCAAAGTCTCATGTCTGGAAGCAATCAAGATCAAGGACGCCATTTTGAATACTCCACAAATTAATCCCAGAATTCTGTGAAAATCATTTGCGCACACTAACAACTATGGGATATTTAAATTTGACCGCAACATGATTACATTCAACGGGCAACTAAGAACTTATCTGGGCAACCAAATTTACGGATTTGTTTTCTAAACTTCGAGCACTGGACAGGTACTATGGAAAATTAAAGGATGTGGAAAAAGGATATTAAAGTACAACTAATTTTTTCAAAATAAACTATATTCTTTCTGTCAAACACACCAAAAATTCAAACACGATATAAAATATAAACGCTATAAGGCAAGACAAAATGCAGAAGGTAAAAGCTATAATTCTAGTTATTAACAAAACACTTCTAACACTTTCGTCCTAGGAGACGTGCAGTTTTTAATTCGTCCACCTCTAGATAATGCAAAGCTATATTTGAATCATGATAAAACGTCTTATCAGTTTATTTTAGTTTTGCTAGTTTTTATTTTTTATGTTAACCAGAGAATATTAATTTACTAGGCAGCGAAGCTTCTGCCAGCTACTCCGTCATACAAATTCCATAGAGTAAAAATTCGGAAAAATGCCTACTTATTTACTTTGATAACTATAAAATGTAACAAATAAAAAAAGGGGTAGTAAAATAAGGAAGACAAAAAAGGTGTTATACTTTACTTTTTAATTTCTATCGTCCTTCTAGTACGAGAATGTTCTAAACAAGTGACCTCTACACACAACAATTTCGTTAATTAAAACTATACTTAAACCAGAAAGTACACGTTGACTAGAGCTGGTATATTGACCTTTCTTATTTAACGTAAACATATGACTTTACTAGGCAACAAATTTGTAGACAGCTACTCCGTCATACAAATTACATTGTCATAAAGTGACACAGATACTCTGCAAAACGCCTTTACTAACTATAAACAAAAACAATATAGATTGTAAAAAAATAAAATAGAAAAAAATTACTAAGATGAAACTACAAAAAAAATGCATCGAACCATCTACAGTATCTCGACTTGTAAACATCGCTGTTCATTTTCTAACCATCGAATCTGCAGACAGCTGGAAGCTCAGACTTTGGTGACATGTTTCTGAAAGTAATGAAAAACAATGGAAACTCTTAAATGGTATGGCAGAAAACCCATTCAAATTGCCTTACAGAGCAGCTCTTTCTAGTCAAGCTGTATACCTAGGTAATTTCAGAGGCAAAAGCTAGTTTTCCATTAACACCAACAAGCTACCTGCAAAGAACTTTGAAAACGAATTCTCGATGTTGTGCATTCTTAGAGACTATCTTTATGCATTAGGTAGTTCAAATAAACAGAACCTACAAGTAGTTCAGAATTTTTATCGCCAGCCATTAATCAGCTACTCCTTTATACAAATTCCATTGCCTTTACTTACTTTAAACAATAACAACATAAAAAAAAAATGCAAAAGACAAAAAAGAATACATCGAAACATCTATCTCAACTTCTAAACATCGCTCTAATGTACCTTTTGAGCTTATGGTACAGTCACGAACTATTAACTTTAACAAAACGTAAATACAAAAACTTTCAAAATATTGAAAATAAAACTTACCATACGGCATTATTGTATTATGAAAAATAACATACCAGAATGAAGACATCTACGATGAACCATTCCTCATTTTCATTAATTAAAAAACTAAACTAGTGTTGACTTATCTTATTTAACTTATTTAACCATTTATCTCGACTTCTAAACATCGCTCTAATGTACCTTTTGAACTTATGGTACAAAAACTTAAAATAAATACAAAAACTTTCAAAATGTTGAGAATAATACAGGCATGACATAATTATAGTCTGGAAAAATGCCTAGAGATGAATCCAGGAACCGACTGGTGAATCCTCGCTGGAATAATTGGATTTACAATTCACGAAATTCATAAAATATAACAAAATGGAAAAGGGTAGCAATTAAGGTGAAAACACACAAAAAAAAGAATTTATATTTTCCTTTATAATTTTCATCGTCCTGCTAGTATAAGAACATGTTCTAAAAACCAAGCGATCTAAATAAAGACACAACATTTTCCTTACTTTAAACTACTGTATACCTAAAGCAGAATGTATACATTTCAGTTTATTTGAGTAGAGTTAGTTTTTTTAAAACTAGAACATATGAATTTACCAGGCAACAAATTTGCAGACAGCTAGTCCATCATACAAATTCCACTGCCCGAAACTGTCATCTAGCCTAAAAATGGCTTTTGTTTACTTTAAAAATTATAAAATCTAATGGAGGAAAAATTGTAGGAAGAGAAAAAGGGAAAAATTGCATTTATACTTTCCTTTCTAATTTCCAACAATGCCTTTACTTATTTAACTATTGTCCTGCTAGTATGAAATTATGTTCTAAAAATGAAATCTATATTTAAGAAATATAAAATGGTTTCTGTGTTTACATAACCTGATGTAAACACGCGGGAGGTTGGGAGAACACGAGATAAGCGTAGGAAGCCACGACGCGAAGCGGAGTGGTTTCCAGCTTATCGAGTGTTCTCCCAACCTCCCAAGTGTTTACATCAGGTTATGTAAACACGGAAACCATTTTATATTTCTTTTATAAAATAACTAACGAAAGAAGATCAAAAGCGGATGGAAACCGTGTTTACATACTATAATGTAAAACGGTTTTTCAACCAATCAGAACGCGCGTACCATTTAAATTATTTTATAAATACATATACACAACATTTCTGTTAATAAAACTATACTTAGCTCAAAAAGTGCATGTTTCTTAGTTTATTTTTTATTTTAACCAGAACATACGATTTACTAGGCAACAAAGTTGCAGACAGCTACTCCGTCATACAAACTCCATTGCCTAAAACTGACATATATTCTGGAGAATTACTTTATACGTTCTTTAAACTTAAAATTGTTATAAAGTATACCAAAAGTATTAAGGGTAATAAAACAAGAAAAGAGTATTTTTAATTTTTAAGCTGCTTCCCATTTATACTTAACAATGTTTTATATGATTGTACACAAAGTACTTCACTCCCCTCCAGTCTCTTGTACTTAGAGCCTCAGGATGTTTCTCAATTGTTTCTTCACAAGCTGTTTTTCCTGGAACCTTTTTTTGTCTGATAAATGAGCTGAGTTCATAAAACACAGCTTGTTTCTCAGCAGTTGACCAAGGTCTTCGGTTGGTCTTATTACTTCTTCCTGACATTAAAAACCAAAACAGGAATCACTTTTAACAAGTCTCAGCAGCACAAAGAAATTCTCATAATTATTTGACAGCAGCACAAAGAAATTCTCATATTTGTATGGCTGTTCCATACGAAATGACAAAGAAGTGACAATATTATTTACTTTTGAAATTTGAACACAATTTTCTCCTTTCTTACCACAGGCATTTGAAAAGCACCTATTTGGTAAAATTATGCTTTCAGCAGGTTCAAATGTTTAAAAATCAATGATTTAAGATTCTTGCAAGCTGATAAAAGAGCAGTCCACAAGTACTGTAGTTACAAAGTTCATTACCTGTATCTTCAACTTTCTTCGTTTGGGGGGCTTTTCTTGATCTTTTGTATTCTGGTGATCCTAAAACCATGTAAACAAGAAACAATATGACTGTAATTAATTTATATATTATGTTACTTCATATGTAATAACATATGCATCTATAGCCAATTTAAAAAAGCAGTAAAAGAAGAAAAAAACAGTTGTTTTTTTTCCCGAGTCCCCTACTTACAGCAAGTTCTCCAAGGGTATTCTTTTATTTTTGTTGCTATCACAAAAAATGTGTAAGCAAGCTCATGGAGTAACACAAAATGTTGAACACTACAGCATTCATTTTATCATAGATAATTTTCTAAGAGTGTTGTTTCTGTGTAGAAAATAGAAGTGATACCCTGGATAAACAATTTGTGAAGAAATTTATAAATAGTAATCTGAATTGAGCTTGAAACTAAGTGTGTTATGTATGTTTGAATAAAACTTTATTAACAAAAAGTAACACTTTTTACCTGAGCTTTTACTGCCTGATGATTCACCTGGGTCGGGCAGTTTCATATCTGCAATAACAAATTGAAAAAAATGATACTTAATTTAAAAAGTTACATAATTACATGCACATTCGTTAATTAACTAACTGGTTGACGGACTTTTAATTTTACTTTCATGATTCAGCGCAAGTTACTGTCAGTAAATGATTTTTTTCAAATAACTAGAACTGAAATGAATACCTGTAATTTCGACACCCATTCTCTTTCTCTTTTTCCTTTTTTCTTTACTACTTGATGGATCTGTATGAAACGAGTCATTTTTCAATTTTTAACGATATATTATAAAATAAGATGCAAACCAATGTAAATGTGGACTACATAAAACCTTTAGCAATTGATTGCAATTGACTCGCAACTATACATACAAAAAGTATCAGACCATTTTAATCTTTAGGAGGGCCGGGGTGATGTTAAAACATTCTTACACTCCTTTTGCACAAGGTCAAATGGTCAATCTCTAAACAAGTGAATATAGAATACAATTCTTTTTAATAAATACATAGTTTTGTATAACTCTGTACAAATTAAACAGCAAACCAAACAATAAAAGAGTTAGGTTCGCCTACATTTGACACCTTTCAAAATTCAAATTTTGAACAAGCAGTTTAATTGTTCTCTGAGCTCTGGAAAGAAAGCATTTTACCCTGCAAATAAATTATATTACTAATATAAACAAAAATCTCAATCACTTCTTTGTATTATTGATTCTGAAACATTTAAAACCTGCCTGCAAGGGAAAATTAAGTCAGAAAGTCCAAGTTTCTGGAGGTTAGAATTTGAAATTTGCATGTGCTTATTATAAGCCAAAATATCAACACACGATGCAAATGAGCATTTTAAACATTATAAGCAAAAACTTTTAGAAATGTTCCTAGATTTCTCAAAGTTGGCTGGATATCAAACTTTGCAATCTCCTTCTCTGATCCTCTGAGTGCACAAAGAAAAAAGAAAGTTGAGGAGAAGTGGAGGTTCACTCTGCCCAGAAGGATGGTAATGATTCGTTTATTTGTTTGTATGAATCATATAACTTTTGAACAACCATGATTTTGTGTAGATTTAGAATTCTCGATTATTGTTATTTCTGTAGTTTAAATTAATTAGCGTGAGAGCAAGAGGTGAGATGAATGTGAGCTCTTAACCATTCTGTGGTTGAGTCACAACTAAAGGTGGTAATTGCCTGGCACAGGCCTTTTATACCATTGTGGTTTTATGTTAAAAAAATATTTACCAACTTACCAGACTTTTTTGTGTTGCTTTCACTGTCTGACGATTCACTCAAGTTTGGCAGTTCAATATCTACAGTTAAAAACAAAAATTTTATTTGATGATTAATTATTGCAATCAGTGCAATATTTACACTTTACTTTTTTTGAACTTATGAAACTCCATGACTTGATTGATGCATTTTTGTAAGAGTAATTTTTAAGAACAAAGCTAGAGACTCTAATTTGCCCAACAGTTAACAGAGCAACTTGTTATGTCAAAATATCACTTGTTAGGTACAATACACCATTGGTCAAGTGATTAGCACATCAGCACATAAAAAACTTAAATTTAAATTCGCCACAACAAACTTACATTTCCGATTATTCAGACATATTCACACCTTGTAAACTCACAAAAAAACCACAACTGCCATTCTGAAATTAACTTGTCAAACTACATATATTTAACCAGCAACCGTTTAATTTGCTGTAACTGTGTGAAACAACTGAACTGCTTTACAACTAGCTGAAAAACCTCCACTGACATCATCAGCTCGATCTTTATACTGGATCTAAGAAAATAATGAAACTGAAGGAACTTGGGAAGTTAAAATTAGAAAGTGCAGGAATTTAATGTAAACAAAGTTCAAATAACAAACATCAAAAAGGTCAAACACTCAATAACAGAAATAAAAATTAATGCAATATTAAGACAGAAAACATTTTAACCAACAATAATTTTATACTTAAATTGAAACCAATTTTTCAATGCTTCCATAGTCATTTATTATGATTATGTGTAGTTACTGAAGTCTATTTACCACCAATCTGTATATCATCCAACTTCTTCCCTGCCCACTGTGATGCTTTTCCTTCATCTACAGCAATAAGAAGTTTGCTAACTTTGGCCAGTTCAATAGTGCTATCTTGAAGTCGATAAAAATCACGATGTACAGATATGTCATGTCCCAGATGCTTTGCCAACCAATCAAGCTCCGTATTGGTCATATCAATTATCTGACACACAGTTGCAACATACTTCCTAAGTTTTGTACTTGTAACCAACTCAGGATGCTGGATGTTAGCACGGTTAGCAACAGCTTTCATACAGTCCCAGCCCCTTAGACATCTTCGAGAATTTCTTGTTGCTCTTGCAAAAACATATGGGTTATCTGGATGAACACCAACAGTAACTCTCTGCTTAAGAAGAGCATCAATGGCTTCCTTGACTTCAACAGTCAAAAGAAGTGGAACTTTTCTCCCTCGTTTGCCCCGTATCTCTACCATATCCAGACTGGCAACAAAATAAATATACTATTTCAAGAACTTGTCAGAATTTAAGGGGAATGTATATACTCCATTACTGGTAAATTGAGTAAGCACCCATGCTCAAGTAAGCACCCACCCCCTTTTCAGACCAAAGTTCTTGTACAGTATATATAGGGGTGTTTTGAACTGAATAATTGCTAAGAGTAATGTGGCTAAAAATAATGATAATTATTATCTTACTACATGTACAAAGTGCAGTACTTACCGCTTACTTAGTTGTTGTTCAGACGACTTTAACGATTTAACCACCTCTTGTATACCTACAGAAGCCCATGTTGGCCGATTCTTAAAACTTTCAATCTTCAACTTTGCTGCTTCTCCTCCCCTTCGCTTGTTGAAAAGAATCATGCGGGTTGCTGTAACTTCTGCAAGTTGAGACCATGTTGTTTTGGTTGGATTAGTATCAACTTCAGGAGTTAACCTCTGAATTTCTTGCAGCTGGAATTTTCGTATTTTCACCAAGTCATCTGTTAGAGGGTGTAGTTCTGGTTTGTTAAACTTTCTTTCTGAAAGTGATGTCAAAGCAACTGTGGAAATCTTACTGGCCCACTCTGATTCATGGAGCTGGAGATAGGAATTTACTTCCTCTTTTAGTTCATTTTGGTTTCTTCGAAGTGCAAATCCTCGGATAATATAAGCACACTTCTTCAAGTTGTGGCCCAGTTTAAGGGCAAGTGAAGGAGTGGTAAATCCAGATGGTTGCCCAAGGCTATATTTTGGCATGCAAAAACCACTTGTGTTTTTTACTGCTTTGATAATCAAATCAAACTTGCTAGGCTTGATGAAGTAAGTCAAGTTTTCTTCATTATTGTCAAGTTTTCTAAGTTCTAGAAGCAAGCGAGCAACTTCTCGCATTCTCTGTGATACATATGTAGCCTCTACTGATCCACCTTTCTCCAGCAAAGTTGCTCCAAGTGTCAATATCACTTCATCACCCTCAGCTGCTTCAGTAACAGAATCTTGTTGCATAATGGCAAGAACGTGTGCAATCAATTGGCTCTTTGCATCTTCAGGAGAAACTGGGTCAATCATTAACATAGCACTTTCTGCTCTTAAATGTCTACCACTTGAAATCTTTTCACTTGATTTAAATTTGCAGTTTTTAACATGCTTCCATAATTCTTTCTTGCGAATAAAGCCACAACAATGAATGCAGGGGAGAAAATCAGATGCATCAGGTTCTGGATCGTTAAGAGATGGACGACGAACAACTTTAAGCTCTCCTTCTTTTAGAGAAAGCACTTTTTGATTGTGGTGGAAGTTCCCAAGTAACAGAAGTTTTTCAAATTCTAATTTCCGTTCCTTTGATCCAACTCTTAATTGCATAGCTTTGGCAACTTCTGGCTCCTTGGAATGGCGGTCTTCTAAATGTCTGGCTATTTTAATAACTTCTTTTGAGCAAAATAGACAACTTTGCATCTTGTTATAACCTCGCTTTTGCCCAGGTTTATGTGCTGTACCTTGTACATAAACTATGGTAGAAAAAGCAATTGCAACACATGGTTACTATCAAGAACATCTGACTTTTGATTAGGGGGGCTACATGTAAGTACAATTTTTTTATCAACTGTTTCCTGTATTACAGTACAGTGTAGAAAGAATATACCATGAACCGAGGGTCGCGGGTCGAGGGTCTGAGGGTCAAATGAGGGTCGCGGGTCTCCGAAAAAAGTGTTACGACCCGCGGGTCAAGGGTCCTGAAAATATAAGATGTACAACATGATAACATGTTTATTTAGCGTATGATAGATAAAAATTTTTGAAGACCCGCGGGCCACGGGTTGACAATCGTCGAAAGATTTTAAAACTAGCAGTTTCTATCTAAAGTGAAGTGCTGCGATATCCGAACTGCAAAATGTTTTTGTATGAATAAAAAGTATCAAAGAGTCGTTGTTCATAGCCAATTCTACCGTTAAAAGATGAGTTCAAAATTAATAAACAAAAATAAATTTAAACGGACCTACGGCTACACAAAACATGAAATCAGCATATTAGAACGAATATATATACAATTTATTTTATACAAGAATAATTCAAATGTTTATAAACATAAACTAAACCTGAAATGGAAATAAAAGAAACTATCGTTTGTATGAATAAAAAGAATCAAAGTGTCTACCGCATGGATCACTTATTTATTTAAATAATTTGTTTCAAGTAAAAGTTAAGTTCGATATTAATAATTATAATAAACAAAAATAAATTGAAAACGAGCACACAAAACATGAAATTAGCATTAGAACCGATATAATGTAGATACAATTTATTTACAATCTTGAACAATTCAAATGTTTCAGTTTATAAACATGAATTCAAAATAAAATGGCAATAAAAGAAACTATCGTTAAACTTGCCACATCGGGGGCTTTATTCCGTGTAATCGTAGTTCAGAGAAATCTGCTTTCAAGAACATGTGAAATCTCCTTCGATTAAAACAATATGATTCACGGTCTCTGTCCTCATAAAAGAACACCTTTTCCTCTAGAAATGTTGCTAAAGCGACCTTGATGAATACTTCCTCGAGTAAATAAAGTCAAATTCAACATCAGTCACGCGGAGTGTTACACGTGTCGTTCTAACTTCGCAACCGCTGACGAAATGACCGAACAGACTTATGGATGTATCTTTGCCCGAAGTGGTTGCTGGGTAATTTATCGCGACATTCATACACTCAAATCACAAAATCGAGTTTGTGGATCAGTATATAATCGGGTCCGCCACAGGGATCCCACAGTGTGCATTTCGTTCAGATTAGTATGCTGCTCACTCGCTACGCTCGCTCGCAGCAACAAAAGAGAAACATTTAAACATGGAACATACATTCACCGGGTTTTTCAAACATTTTATAATCAGCTAAAGCACATCATCGCAACATCATAATTTAAAACAAGATTCGTCAAAATCTTAGAAACAACTGTATATGCAAATTCTCTCCGATTTTCCGTAGCATTTTAAAGGACAAATAAAATTTTACTCGTAAGGGAACTCGATAATACCAGGGAACTCAATTTGTTTCTAGTTTGTGATACCATGATAAATAGAGCGGATAGCAAGCAAATCGTTATTGACTTGAATTATAAATACCTAAATTGATTGACTGGACTTCTCTGGACACGTGCAACAGCTACACAATTTTCCAGTTAAAAAACCGTGTCAGTCTCAAGAATCTCATGGTTACTTAAAAACTACTTTACAAAAAGCACTTTAGTAATTGCTTTTTAATTCTTGTTGAACAGTCGCACATAAGTTTTCCAGTGTAATTTGCGTTATTTCATAACCGGCTTCCATCATAAACTTAGAAAGGCGTGACAAGCTCGCATGCAAAGGTCTGTGACGTCAATATTTGGTCCAATTGGAATTCAGGATAAACAATTGCTGTCATTTACGCATTTGCATTAAAACAAGTGTGTAAAAGAAATATTAAAAAACTATATGTTTATTAATAAGTTGCAAGATTAAAAATAGGCAGTTGATGACTGCATGTGGCTCAAGCTGAATAGAAAAGCAAAGGTTATTGGGGTTTAATAAAATAATTTTGAAATTCACGAGGAGAAATTATAAACAACAATCGCCTCGAAAGGAACCGTTTGTTTATAGGTTGTGACTATACATGCGGTATAGCCGGATGTGGTCTTCGAATTACTAAACTTGCGACACTCCAAAGTTTTGAAATATAAATTTCCTTATAACCTATCCATATATAACTGAAAATGTTTAAAGTTATTTTAGACACCATATGCACTTCCAACAAACCAAGATTTCAAATTTTAAACGTGATATTTGCCATTCAAAAAAATTTTCGACAGACACGCCACAAGAATCCAAGTTATACGTTGATTTGTGTGGAAGCGCATTTAAAAGCATCTAACTAAACTCAAAACTATGGCCCGTGTGAAAGTGACTCAAATGCGTTGCATAATATGGAATTAATCTGAGTAACTTAACTATTACTTAAAACTATTAAGTTGGCACAACCACTTCAATTTAAAAATCTCAAGATGGTTAATGTAGTTATTACACTTTTCAACTGTTATTCTTGTTTGCCAAAAGGACTGAATATCTTTCAGCAACTCATCTTTAGTGTTCGTTTCGACTGTCGTACTGTACAGCGGCTTGGTTGGAGCAGTGGTACTGTAAGATCTCTGCCTTCTAAGTTCAAACCTTAGCTCAAACTTTATGTATATTTACAGAAGTGTGGTTGGTGCAGTGGTAAGATCTCCAAGGTCCCAGGTTCAAACACCAGCTCAAACTGTATGCATATTTACAGCAACGTGGTTGGTACAGTGGTAAGATCTCGCCTTCTAGCCACAAGGTCCAAGATTCAAACCCCGGCTCAAACAAACTGTATGCATATTTACAGTGGTGTGGTTGGTACAGTGGGTAAGATAACCCTCTGCCTTCTAATCACAAGGTCCCAGGTTCAAACCCTGACCTAAACTGGGACCTAATCACAAGGTCCCAGGTTTAAACATCAGAGTGTTGAACATTTGTGTGATCTTTTCTGCCAAAGTTGATTTAGCTTTCCATCCTCCTGAGGTTGGTAGAATGAGTGCCAGCTTCTGCTGGGGGCTAACCTGTAAAGTCCCGTCCAGGTGGAGTCAATGACTCTCATCCAATTAACATTACAGAAACCGGGGATAATCACCGGCTCTAATGGGCCTCTAGGCTTGTAAAAGGATTTAGCATAATATCAGGCCAGACCAGCTTTCCAGCTGTTTAAATCCCATTCCAAACATCAAAAAATAATAAGAGTTTTAAAGGTTGAAAACAGAAAGCAGAAACTCCTTTGGTTGCCATTGCATCATGAATATTTTGTTTTATATATGTTCTGTTTACTTATGTTGAAGACTTTTAAAATATATTATACAAGAGCCCAAGCAAGGCACTTCTTCTGTAAGAAATAATATTATGTCTTCTTAACAGATTTGATTATGAACTTACACAGTGATTTGTTGATACTGTCAAGATTTCTATTTTTATTTTAAAAATACCAAGATTGCATTTGATGGACTTAATTTTATCCCCTCCCCCTGATCTTAAGATGTGTGGTTTAATTACCTTTCTCAAATTTTTTATGATGGTATTGTCGATATACCTTTGGTTTTTTGTATATTTTTTCTCTTTTTGAACCTTCTTTGGCATCAAATACATCACTTTTTTCATCTTCACTGTCTTCAAAGCCTTCAGATTCACTTGGTTCCGGCCATTCTGATTCTGATGATGATGAACAATGGGATGGTAGATCTGACTTTGGCAGCTGATCACTTTGATGGATCTTGAATAACCCTGGCTGTATGTGTGAAACAAAGATTAGAAGTAGATTAATTATTGTAATTGCTCTATTTTTGTTCACCCATTTTTTTTTACAAAGAAAAAAATATAATACTGTACAACAAATTAACTGCTGAGAACTTGCTTAACTCTTCTCTAATTTTGAATTGCAGGTAGCTCAACCTAAAGGTAATTCATTTTTAGTATTAATTTGACAAAAAGTATATAAAATTATTTATTATTCAATTTTCTGATTGGCTAATTTGTACAATGTGTTGTACTGGGTTATGACAAAACAATCAATTTGACATCATTATCCTGGTGTAATACTGTATAGCCGTGGTGTTAATTCAACACATCACTGTTATTAAACCATGGCTTCAGTTGACTCAAAGTTTGACATTTTGTCATTTTAAAAACTTTTATTCATTTAGTATATATACATTTAGTCATCATGTTCATGTATTTTTGGATATGTTTGGAAAAATTATAATGAATTTTGTATCAACTACGAAATGCATTAGAATTACTATTTTATACAGTTTACATTTAAAGGTTTCAATTAAGTACTTCTTTGTGTAGCATATTTAAATTGAATATTTGTAAAGCCTTGACTTAAAATTTCTCATTAATTTTTATAATTAACTCAATGGAGGTAAATCCTGATAATTCACTCACTTGCATGATCGAATGCATTAACTTCAAATAATAACATAGGCATCAATTTATACCACAAATTTGCATATATTGAGTGACTTTAAATCAATCTCATGTTTAATCCCTCAATTTTTTGAGGGCAAAACACAATGTGTCTGGGTTTTGATCATAACATGTTAAACAAAAATAACTTGAAGAGTAGTGCTTTCAAAACCCCTACAGTACTAGACTGATCTGTTGCATCCATCAGCAAGACCTTTTACCCAACTTATTCCAGTCAAACCAGCTGCTTAGGTTAGTTTAACCCTCTGAAGTCCAAGCTATTTATTGTAATAAATCAACCCAAATTAAGGGGAAGAGGATGATAAAGTTTGCAGCTACACAAAGCTTGGTTAACCGTCTTGAGTTAGTTACAATATTTAAATAATTATTGGTTGTGAAAACCAATAATTGTTTAAATATGTAACTAATTAAAGATCAGTATCATCAGTCAAAGAGCTTGGTGTGAAAACAGCAACCTTTTGTGAAATTAAGAAAATTTTCTAATTTTTTATCTTTTTTGTTTAAGTTTTTGGTGAATTTGAGTTCTAGACTGCTTTATTACTTTTTATGACAAAAATGTTTGCATGAATGTGAAAAAATTGTATAATTCATATTTTATTGTATGACCTACCATAATTAAGCAGATAAGAGCCTTTTATTCCCTCTGGATAGTAATTATCCATTTTACAGGTTAGACCCCAAGCAAAAAAATATTATTAACCCTCAAATGTCCAGGGGGGAAAAGGATTTTGTCAAATGAACCCTCCCTGTTGTTTTTTCAGTTTTTCTTCCAAAGTGCTTTAGTGTTGCCCACCAAATAATTTTCAAAAGCTGTTCATCATGAGTAAACATGTAGTTTGCATGACTACCTTTTGTGTCTATACCTAATTAGAAATATTTTTACAGCTTTTGAAAATAAAAAAGAACTGCCAGAAAAACAGAATATTTTAAAAGTATTTTCAAAAATTAATATATAACTAACTATTTATAATATGAACAACTTTTTGTTCCTAATTACTTACCAAATTTTCAACTTGGGCTTCATTTTCTTCAGTATCTGAACTTAAAATCTTTTCCACTTTTTCATTTATTGAATATCTAATTTCATCATATTTTTCATCTTCATCAAATAAGTTGTTTCCCAATGGTTTATTACCAAAGACTAAAAAAAGGAAAAGAGTGTGATTGCCTATAGGATCAATAAATTGCATCTGTATACATCATAAAAAATAATATGGCAATGAAACTCAATCAAACTTCACTTATTATTTTGGGGGAAAACTGATAAATT
>JAPEIX020023192.1:0-12355 GCA_026122405.2 Zoanthus sansibaricus
CCTCCAACATTCCTCCAATTACTAACAACCCATTTTCCTCCTTACATTTATCATCATCACAACCCTCCCCCCCCCCCCCCTCTCAGGACTGCACATCTTGAAAATACAAAGTTCTGCTCCTCTTGGAGAAATTTCTCAGACCTGAGCATTGACTGCGACACCGGATATATTTTTTAAAAGTGTACATGTTTGTGCTTTTGTAAACACAGCTGTTATGCAAAACTAATTTCCAAACTTTCGATATACTTAACATTTTTAATCAACTTAACATTGATGTTTTTATGAGATCATAAATCCAATCGGTCTGAAAAGTTATAAAAAATGTACTGTTTCAAAAATGTACTGTTTCAACGATCTAAATCGAAAACCAATAGAAAAGATTCTCATGTCTATATAACACTTACACCTTAAGTAACTCGAGCGGAATTAAAACGTACTGATTTCAACGCTTGAACTTTTCCTCTCAAGTTTTCAGTTAATCTTTCATTTTCTTCCTCAAGGACTTGATGTTGCATTCCGTAGCCATGGGGGGAATGGTTAAATTCTCCGGCTGCTATCACAGCAAAAAAACATTTCATTTCAGAAAAAAATTAATACATAATCACATTCAATAAAGACAAAGTTTTACTTACTATGAGCTCTTCTCATTTGAAAAAGAGTGATTATTTAACCCAGAACGTTACAAATTTTGCCAACAGTTGACTCACAGCGAGTACGTGTCAACTGAGAAAATTTCCTTTTAAAGCTGGGTACGTGGTAAACTACAGCACATATCGTCCTTGGCGTGAATCCGCTGATTCCTCTTTGATACACCACCTCTGAACACACCTCCGTTTTCACTGTAAACGACGTCAGACGGACTCCTCATCACATTATAAATGCATCGGTATTGAAAACATTTTACTTTTGATGCCGTAAGAGATGTTGTATTGGATAAGGAATGTCACTGCGTTTACTCGATTTTCAGGTAAGCCATGAATATCCTGTTCAGCTTTGTAAGAAAAATGAAAAGTGCAATTATTTTTCGATTGCATGTTTTAGAATAAAAATTCAAAATTCAGTTTTGAGTGGTATGAACTGATTCCCTGCTAGCAGAGGTCTCTCATGGCTTAACATGCTACTTCTGCTAGCAGGGAAATCGGAAAATCAACTATGTTTTCATGTGTTTTAAAACTATTATTAAAGTGATTTATAAATATTGTTTTGTGACAATCGTTCGATGTTTTTTCGCTAGCTTTGTCACACAACGCTGAGTCATGTTTTCTAAAAGTCATAAAAATTAATATAATTGCAACATTTTTATTCATGAGGTTTGTTATTATTTTTAAAAAGTGTTATATACATAGTGAAATATAATAATCTCCTTTCTGTGACAGGGAAATTCATTCCACATGTTGGATGTTCTCAATCTGTCAGACATGGAAGTTCTGCCCAAACAGCAATGAGAAAGATCTTGGATTCACAACTAGATGCTATTCAAGATGCTGGAACATGGAAAGACGAACGTGTGATTACAACAGAACAATCTTCAGAAATTGCTATTGCTGGGAGAAGAGAGAAATTGCTGAATTTTTGTTCAAACAATTATCTTGGTCTTTCGGTTTGTACTAACAATAGATTATTGTTTTTATACTATATTTAGTTTAAGTTGAGCAGAAAAATGATTGATGTTTTGAAAGTTAACATGTTTCAGTAGATTAAAATGGTTGGAATAGGAAAGTTATTGGTGTTGAGGAAAGCCAAAACTGGGTTTACAAAATTTCTGGAATTTTTTACCATGTGTGATGACACTTACATATGGTTTATAAAATTAATTGTTATCATCATTCAAAGTATTTTTGATAATGAGCTTAATTAATTAATTTAATTACGGACAGTAACTGTAGATTCATTCAAATCAACTGAGCAGTATGATATGTGAAAATAGCAATTGTATTTGCTTTCAAAAAGTTCACTCAACATATTTTTTAGAGAGACAATGTAACTGTAGAAACCACTTCAGGCTATTACCAAGAAATCACTCTTGCATGTGCCATGTTGTCTCCAAAGAATGATGCTTCACTCTAAAGATACAACATCATGTTACCCACAAGCCAGGAAAACAAATGTATGCAACTAACCACCTATCAGAACCTTTCTGAAGGACACTGTCCTGCTCTGATACGATGAATAGTTTCTGACCTTTTCCCTTGAGGTGAAATAACTGAATCATTTAGCATACTTATAATTAAGATCAACAAGCTTCAGAAAGAAAATAATCAAGACCCTCAGACTGCAAAACTCTCAAGAGTTTGGTCCTGACAGGATGGCCTGAGAGGAGAAAACAGGTGTTGGTCCATACCAGATCATGTTGGAATTGCAGGGAAGAACTCTCACTTAACAATGATATCTTACTCAAGGACAGAATAATCCTTCTGACATCACTGAGAGCAGAAATCAAAGTCAAAATTCTTTCTAGCCATCAGAGAATTCAACCTAGCATCTGTAAAGTGAAAGATCTAGTTTAGTATTAAAGACATAAAAAAAATAGTGAAAAAGTGTGAAGTATGTGCACAGTTCCAAACAAAGAATGTAAAAGAGCCTATGCAGTCTCAAGAAATACCAGATAGGCCATGAAGCAGAGTGTTAACAGACTTGTTCTGTCTGAACTCTAAGGACTACATCATTCTTGTCGACCATAAATCGACCAAAGAAGTTGCTGAGCTAACAGATTTAACATCTGCACTTACTATCTAATTCAGAACAGTTGACATGGGATACCAGATTATATTGACGTCTGAAAATGGCTTGCAGTACTAAGCCATGGATAAAGAATTTACTAGTTTTTCAAACATGTGAAGTCATTTCCTGTACACACCTGACCCCAAGTCAAACTGCGCATGCAAGTCCAATGTCGCAGTGAAAATTGCAAAAAGAGTTTTCAAGAGAGCCTTGAGAGAAGATGAAGATCCCTGGTTAACGTTGTCGCTTTTGGATCAGCACAATTTCTCCACAACTGACAGTATCAAAGTTAGTCCAGTATGTACAACGACTGATATCAAGGAAAAGTCAAACACTTCTTTCAGTATCAAGTAATCTTCTGCAACCCAGAGTAAGACTGAGCTTGTCAAAGATAAATTGATGTGCAATGAAAAGTAAAGAACTATTATGATAGGGGAGCAAAGTTAATTACCAGTGCTGGAAGTCAGTCAAGCTGTTGGAATTGAAGGACAACGTTAAAAAATCTGGCAACTGGGGATAGTAGTCAATAAATTAAGATTAGGTGCAAATTGCTTGCTGAATAATAAAATGTGCTTATAGAGTACAAATTTACTACTTTGTGTCGAACAAAAAGCTAGAACTATTGTCCGTTTATTAATAATTAAAATAAACACTTTATTTAATGTCAATTGCAAAGAAAGTGGTTGTCCATTCTTCCTAGCCAGAGGCTAATGTTTAATTGCTCAACGGCTCAAATCTTGGTGTGAATGTGGAATTTGCAAAGGGAGGAGAACCGAACTACCCAGAGAAAATCCCTGGGAGTCAGATTGAGATCAACAAATCTCAGCCCACGTGCAGACTCGACTAATCCCAGGTCATAGAGGTGGGAGGCAGGACCGATGACCAGTACTCCAACCTAACTCCCCACAAGTTTCTGACAGCAAATGCTGTAAATTGATTTGGTTTTTAAAGATCCTTTGTAAAATTTATTTTCATACAACCGCCATTTTGTTTTCTTTTTCATTTGTCTTCAGTCTCACCCAGAAGTTGTCAAAGCCGCAAAAGATTCTCTTGACACTCACGGTGCAGGATTAAGTTCAGTTAGATTCATTTGTGGCACCCAGGTTAGTACTTACAGTGAATAGATTTTAATTATTAGCTACTAAATGAGAATTCCTTTTAGAATCTTGCAAAAATGCCCACTCATTAAAAGTTTTGTTCCATCTACTAAGTAGCTAGGTAGGCAGGTACTTAGAACTCGTTTTAAAAAAGAAATTTTTCAAGAATAACAAAACTTTTTAATCTTTTTATTGTCTCTGGTACATCAATAAAATATGAAAGATAGAAAATATGGATAACCCCCAGATCACGTAATATGACAAGCATTTCTGCATGCCTTCTTTATTCTTTATCTCGTACCATACATATAATCCTCAGTCACTGCAACGGGATAAGTACAAACGTGTGAAATGCACTAAAGATACGCCAAAGGTATTATAGCTGGAATAAAATTTTAATCTAGTTATTCTTGTGATTCTATCAAGGATATCCATAAAGAACTTGAACAAAAAATTGCCAAGTTTCATGCCAGAGAAGATGCCATTCTTTATGCCAGCTGTTTTGATGCAAATGCTGGCATGTTTGAAGTCTTGACAACAGAAAAAGATGCAATCTTCAGTGATGAATTGAACCATGCATCAATAATTGATGGTATTCGGCTCTCAAAAGCAAAGAAATTCAAGTATAAACACACAAACATGCAAGGTACTTGTGTAATCTGCTTTTCATTATCATCACTTTGTGAAATGCACATAAATTCCCATGCACAATCTGCCCTCTGATAAAAGTACAGCAAGTGCTTTCTGTTCATATAAACTGTTGGTCTTTGGCCATCGCAGTTAAACTAAAAATAAAACACAAGTTCAGCAGTGATAAACAGTTTAAAAACATGCATTTTAAACTTAACATTTCACTTGCTTGTCAACATACATTTTCAAAAGTATAACCGTTACAATTTTTCAAAAGTTGTTAATGCTGTATAAAATATAAAGGGGGATCTGGATTTCAACTGCTTTTAGTTCACGTAAAGAATTCTTTGACAGATCTAGAAATGAAACTAAAAGAAGCAGATGGAGCAAGAATGAAACTGATTGCAACAGATGGGGTTTTCAGTATGGATGGGACTGTTGCACCCTTAAGGTAAGGGAATACATCTAGACAGTGTGCATTGAACTGGTGAGTTAATGGATGTGTCTGGATATTTATTTTAGAATAGAGTTATTTGGTCACCAGTTAGGATGGAAAAAAATCCTTTATAACGTTGTAAGGTATTAGTTTACAAGTTTGTATAAATTAATCTCTAACACATTTGAAAAAAGAATGCTAGTACATGTAATTTAGAACGTATTTGAATTTAAAGTATTGTTTTGTTAGGGAAATTTGTGACCTAGCAGAGAAATATGGCGCCCTAACCTTCATTGATGAGTGCCATGCAACTGGTTTCTTTGGAGAAACTGGCAGGTGAGTACGTTTTCATGCATAAAGAAGTCTATGACATGCTTTAAATCACTATAACATGCGTGAAACCTCTGACATACAAGAAAGTCTTGTGGCATGCATGGAAAGTGTGAAGCGCACGTTCGTGTTTTTTGGTATGAATACTTTGTCTATGTGGCATGTCTGAAGACAGTTCCACTCATAAAGACGCAATGGCATATCTGAGGCATGTGTGAAGACATGAACTTGTACGAAGACACGGTAGCATACATGAAAGCACTGTAATAAAGACACAGTGGCATGCATGAAGATACCTTTGCATGCATGAAAACGTACTGCAACATGCACGTACAAAGAAACTGAGCCATGCATAAATACATTGTGGCATGCATGAAGGCGCCCACGCATGCAAAAAGTCACAATGACATGCACAAAGACACGGTTTGACATGCACCAAGGAACCATGGCATGTTTGAAGATGCTGTATTCTGCATGAAGACACATTATGGCATGGATGAAAGCACTGCGGCATTGATGAAGATACTATCATAGCATTTATGAAGAGACTATGATGTCAATGAAGACAATATGTAGCATACATCGAGACATCCTAGTAGAATGGAGACACTGTAACAGACACAAAGTATATAGTTGAATAAAGTCACTGTGACACATATTACGCCACCTGGCATACATGAAGACACTATGACATGCATGGATACACTGCATTTTGCACTAAATATTGCGTTAAGCATACACCGTGATATGCATACAAAGACTTAGTGATCTGTATGAAAACACTGTAACATACATGATGACACTATTAATTAAACAAAGCATAGCTAAGTAGCCTATGAAGGCAATTAAACTAAAGAGCTGGGCTAATTACAAGAAAATATTCAAAGTTCTGTTGAAGTTTTCGTTTATCTATGTGAAAAAGAAATAATGTGCCAAATTAAACAACGCATAAGAATACAAATTTTTGAATAACAAGTTTCAGAATTCAAGATTTTTGTTTTTCAAAGAAAGAAAAAATTTAGTATTTTAAAGTAAAGAAAAGCAAATACCCTAGTGTGTTGGAGATATGCTGTTTGGCATAGAATGAACCAATCTAATATTAGAAAACTAAAAAAGAACAAAAAACTCTTGCTTTTATATTATTCAATATTTTATCTATTGAAATATAATTTGGCTTTTAATTCATCCATGAACGTTTTATAGGGGCACTGAGGAATACCTCGAGTGTAGTGGAAAAATTGACATAATCAATTCCACTCTTGGCAAGGCGCTTGGAGGTGCTTCAGGTAGGTTGTGCATGTATCTATCATCTCTAATCGTTTTTGAACATTTATCAATGCCTGGTTATTAGTGCTTCTAAAAATTTTGGGAGAATGTGAAAAGTTCAAACTACACAATTTTCATAGCCTGGTTGAAGTTGATGAAACATAGTTATTATGTACATTGTTGAGTAATTTGATAGTAGCAAAGAAAAAAAATGGAAACCAGTTTAGGTTGCAGAGTTTTTGTGCTTTAAATTGCTTTTTAAAGAAATGTGGTTGAAGTAATTACCTATAGTTTCCATGGTAAAAAAAAAGATTATTGCAGCGCATGAAGGTCGAAGGTTTCTTTAGCAATTAATTATATTGAAAACAAATTCATGAAGATCTTTTCTCAATCCCAGTCGCAAGTTCACTTTAAAATTTACTCTTAAAAAGGTTGAAAGTAAAAGTTTATTGGTTTTTGGTATACAATGATTTCGAATTTTCGTTTCAAAATCTTATATGCACACCAAAGGGGTGTTCAAATTCAAACTTTACTTTAAAATGTTATGCAATGTGTTTGCTAGGTGGCTACACAACAGGTCCCAAGCAGCTTGTTCAGTTACTGCGACAGAAGTCTCGTCCATACCTTTATTCTAACTCTGTTCCTCCACCTGTAGTGGCTTCAGCAAGTAAGGTGAATATTTTACTTTGTTAACAAGGCCAAATAAAAGACTGGTATTATGTAAAATGTTCAGTATAAAACCTTTTAGGTAACGGGCGTTTTTCCTTAAAGTGCCTGTGACGCAAAATCGACTTTTTGTCAGCCAAAAGATCTCTATTATTAGACAAGCATAAATACCAAGTTTGAGGAGATTCTGCTAAAATCTCGTAAAGTTATGACTAGTTTTTCTGCCTCTCATTTTTGGTTCCCTAATTCGGAAGACTGGGACCGAGCGTGACGTCAAGTGGGTGGCACATTTTCCCGCATCTTTCAATACTTGCATCTCACGTTTAGTTTTGTGGAGTTTTTAATGTACGACAAGGTTAGTGCATGTATGAATAAGTAGGGAAATTTTACTAAAACTATATCCATCAACATTTGTAACTGGCAAATCAAAAATATGCTTAAATGAAGACAATAAAAAAAATTTAAGGCTGAAGTTTTTGGCATGCAGCATGACTAGAAATATATAGGCGTAATTACTCCAAAATTACCGTATATTTCACGTTCTAAAAATATTTAATATAATAATAATAATAATAACTTTTCATGTCCGCCAAAACACATGAAGTTTCGAAAACTGGTCGATAAGATTTTATAGTCAATACAATGCTTATAATTATGCCTTTGTGAAAAAACGTTAATACTTTCAATAATGGTCTTTCATTACTTTTAGTAAAAATAGGAACAACATTAGTTACTATAATAAAAAGAAAAGTGCAGTTTTCGTAACAACCCTGGTTTTTTAGAAGTGCCATTCAGATTTTTGATCATATTTATCTTGCTTTAGAAACGGTTTGCTCACTTCTTTTAACTCAAACAATAGTTCCTTTTTTCCCCAAAGATGAAGGAAGCCTTCTTCATAAATAAAGACACTGAACATAGAATGCAATAATTATCTGAATTTCAGCTTGAAATTCTCAGCTCAACTGTCCACAATGCAAGTTAATCTTGACACTTTCAAACACAGCTTTCATTTACACTCGTGGTTTAATGTCGCTGTTTCTTTTCCTGTATATATTTGCTGTTAACTTAGACTAAATTTTCTTCTCCATTCTGAGAAAAAACTTTTTGATTGATCTTCATTAAAAATTGGTCGTTATCTTAAGTGTTTTATTCTTAAACTTTAGCATAAATTTCAACAACGAGCGCAACTGACATCTTTCCCTTTATCCACTATATTTCTTTGCCACCCACTTGACGTCACGAAGCCAAAAGTTACGTGATAAATTCGGTTTGGCCGAACGAATTAATGGACCAAATTTCAAGCAGCCCGAATTTTGTGAATTTTTATCAGAATTCCTTCAGCTTTGGTATTTATGCTTTCTTAATAGATACCTTTCGGCTGACAAAAAAAAATCGATTTTGGCTCATAGGCACTTTAAATTTACTGTAAATAATAGTGGGTCCGAATGTAAGCAATCATGGACAGCCCTTTCGGCCCTTTTAAGCCTCACTTTGCTTATAATTTTCCAAACCACCTTTGTATTTCTACATAATTAAACTAACGATTATGAAATGCATATGGTGTGATTGCAAAGATTGCATAGCTAGACATTGAAAAAAGATGTGTTTTAAATGTGCTGCAGTGTTGTGTTCATTGATTGCTTGCGCTCTACACACTGTATGAGGTATTTCTTATGGTTGATTTTAAAACTTTTGCATGAAGAGTTTTTTTTAGTCTTGTTGGAAGTGAGTTCCAGAATTTCCGACCTTGATAAACAATGTTAAATTTTGTTATATTTGTTCTGATGCAAGGTATTCTGTGATGTTATCGCTGTCTAGTTTGGTAAGAATGAATTCTTGAACCAGGGATTAAAATTGTTCCTGGAGAACTCTGTAATAGAAAGAGAACATGAACAGTCCAATTTGAAACTTAAATATATCATTTATGTTGAGAAGTTTATTTCGCTGGAAGATTGCATAGTGCTGTATGAGCATCAAATTTTGAATCTTTACAATACAATACAATACAATACATTTTATTCACATTTTATATTTGATTTGAAGCTGTAGATAGGTTTATTTTTAACGTATATTGGAAGAAGAAGGGGAAAAAAATCTAAATATATAGTGGAGTATTTAGAAATGTCTAGTGTCTAAGGTAACCAAAGGTTTTCTAGTTACACACTAGTCATGTTATGTTGGACTTTATTTTGTAGACAAAATGATAAATAATATTCTAATAGGTACTTTTGGAGGGATCAACGGATGTTGTTTTATTGTGAATAAAACTGTTTTGTGAGCAAATATTTTTTTACTTTCTTGGAAAAGTTGTAACTGCTAGCATTTTTTAGCTCAATTGATAGATGTCGACATATATCAATTGCCATTGCTTTGGTAGTTTGCTTACCAATGTTAGTTCTCTAACGTTCTGTTACTGCATTAGCCAGCGACATTGATGACACTAGCTTCAATATTTGTTCCGAATTTTCAAGTTATAGTTGTTATTGCAAAGTTCATTTTTATTAAAGTTGTTGTTTTTCATCTTTCCTTCAAAGGTCTTTGATCTTCTTATGGAAGGCTCAGAACTTCCCAGGAAAGTTGCAGAAAACACTCGTCTCTTCCGTACTAAAATGACTGAAGTGGGCTTCTCAATTTCTGTAAGTCAACCCTTCGTTGATGCTACTGAAAATCAAAAAACACAGGTGGTGTGATGTTGTTCGAGATAATGACAATGACACTGAGAAGGAAAATGGTCAATGTATATAGATAGTGAGCTGATGGGAAATGTTGCTATAAGAAATAACCATCTCAGTTTAATTAGGATTGTTTTAATTCTGTGTAGATAGAGATATTCGGATTCGAAGTTAATACTTCTCATTTTAACATAAATTTTGAGAATGCTGAAAATGGCATTTTAGAGCTTTTCTTCTACCGTTAAAATTCCCGTTTCACTTGGTTACTTGCCTTTGTTTGTTTTAGTGGTTAAGGATAAATTTCGGAAAGATTAGATAAAGATAATTATGTCCCAGAAGAATTAAAAGTTATTACCGCATATCCATCCTCGTTTAATCTCTTTTAATATGTAACCTTCGTTTTCTAACAATAAAAACAAAAACTGGGAAGGCATTTAAACACACCGTACCTACGTGTACACGTCCGGAAAGTTTCCTGCCTTTCAAACTAGTTTGAAGTTTGGATTTCTTGTATAAAAACGCAGCACTTTCAAAGTTTTTGTTCGATGTTACTGTTTGATTGTTTTTAAACTGGAATTCAACCATTTGCTAGATTTACTGGAAACCGGTTTTTCAGTCATTGACATAGTTTTGCTTTGTTCTGGAGGATACAGGAAGAGTTCCGGTTTTCATATATGTTTACTCAATCAAGGAACAAGGACGTTATCAGTCTAATCTTTCATTAAAATATTGAACTTACTTCCCGAAGGATTGCTGATGAATTCTAAAACAAAGTAATTTGTTAAATTGTCTTTATAAGCCATGGGTTAAACCAAGAAATAAATGGTTAAAGTTTACAACCTCGTGGTCGTGCCAGTTGGTGACAGATAAACCGAATTCTTTGACCTGTTGAGCGCGCGGATTTTTTACTGTGAACGAAGATTGCTTATTAAGCGTTTTGAAATTATAAAGGAACAGTCTAAGCCTAAATATGCAGTTCAATATTCCTAAATGCCAATTCCGTTTTAGTTTTACATCAATTTATTACAACTATGTCTGTTGTTAAAGGTGTGACTTCTAGCTCTCTCTCTCTCTCGCAAGTACTTTTTTAATATTTTACAACAAGACTAAATAAAATGAAACCGCAGTCATTTAAAACAGCAGCCACTGGGATTTTGAAATTAGTCTATTGTGATTGGATAGAATATGTTAATATTGTTACTGAAAGCAGTCACAATAAATGTTCATTTTCAGGGAGATGGACATGCTATATGCCCGGTGATGCTCGGTGATGCTCGTTTAGCAGTTGAAATAGCGGATGAACTTTTAGGTAAGTTAAGCAGGTGATAATGGCCAGGGTGATAATAACGACACCGATGATGATTGTGGTCATAGTGGTGAAGCCAACGTAAACTATGCTATTGATGATAACGACTCCGATGATGATTGTAGTGATAGTGGTGAAGGCAACATAAACTATGCTAATGATCATAACGACACCGGTGATGATTGTGGTTATAGTGCTGAAGGCAACGTAAACTATGCTAATGATGATAGCGACACAGGTGATGATTGTGGTTATAGTGGTGAAGGCAACGTAAACTAGATGCTAATGATGATAACAACACTGGTGATGATTGTCATGATAGTGGTGAAGGCAACGTAAACTATGCTAATGATGATAGCGACACCGGTGATGATTGTGGTTATAGTGCTGAAGGCAGCGTAAACTATGCTAATGATGATAACGACACCGGTGATGATTGTGGTTATAGTGGTGAAGGCAACACAACCTATGCTAATGATGATAACGACACCGATGATGATTGTAGTGATAGTGCTGAAGGCAACGTAAACTATGCTATTGATGATAACGACACCGATGATGATTGTAATTATAGTGGTGAAGGCAACGTAAACTATGCTAATGATGATAACGACACCGATGATGATTGTGGTTATAGTGGTGAAGGCAACGTAAACTATGCTAATGATGATAACGACATCGATGATGATTGTAGTGATAGTGCTGAAGGCAATGTAAACTATGCTAATGATGATAGCGACACTGGTGGTGATTGTAGTGATAGTGGTGAAGGCAACGTAAGCTATGCTAATGATGATAACGACACCAATGATGATTGTGGTAATAGTGGTGAAGGCAACGTAAACTATGCTAGATGTTGGTGATTACAAAAGTTGTGTTGATGGTAAAGATGATTCTGTCGATGGTGATGGCCAGGGAAATATGTGATAGTGATGGTGAAGACGGTAAGGTTGATTGGAAAGGGGGTGATGGTAAAGAGGGTGATGGGGAAGAGGTTGATGGGGAAGAGGGTGATGGGGAGAAGGTGTTAGGGAAGAGGGTGATTGGGAAAAGACTGATGAGGAAGAGGATGATGGGGAAGAGGGTGATGGGAAGAGGGTGATAGGGAAGAGGGTGATGGGGAGAGGGTGATGGGGAGAGGGTGATGGGGAGAGGTGATGTTGATAGTAGTAAACTTAAAGCCAAAAACCGAATGAAGTTATCTTCTTGGTGAGTTGAAATAGAACATCAA
>JAPEIX020023249.1:0-12353 GCA_026122405.2 Zoanthus sansibaricus
ACTAGTCCGACGTGTTAACCACTACACTACAAGGACTAACCACGCTGGAAACACAGCCAGTTAATGTAATGTATGAGCTAATTGCACGGATCACAGGGCATTATTTTCTCTACAGATAAGTTGAACACCGTGAATGCATAGAATTAATGAAATGAAATGAAAGTATACTAAATGCATTCGGTGTGTATATATAGAATGAAAGAAGAGAAAACAATTTTTAAGCCCATGGCGGGAATCGAACCCCACATCTTCGGTTAAAGATAAACCCCAACCGATTGCAAAAACTGTCTACAATGCATATACAATTCTCGCAACAATTGCAAAAACTATTTACGCAACATTTTCCAAAAACAACGAATCCATTTTGAAATTGAGAGTCCATTTTTAAAGTGAGACTTGTTTTCACTTCAATTCAATTAAATGTGTTTTCCCTTAACAAGCTAAATCCATAACCTTAATGTCTGGACAAGGTTTCATATTAACTGGTATAGAAAACTTTTCTTTCCTTAAAATACAAATTATATGAACTTATAGACTATACTTCTTTTATGATTGATACTTCTTAACATTGATGTTCTAATATAAATTTTCAGTTAGCAGAGAAGAAAATATTTGATAAACCATTCAAAAGATTCGAACTATGGAGCGAGACAGAGAAAAAATGGTCCCAACACTCCCAACAAGGAAAAGTAAAAAATCTTGTGACCTAGAAAAAAGTAAATGTTAAAGCTGGGTGGGTGCACAGATCATCCGAGGATTGCTTATTTAAAGAAGTTAGATTGACAGAAGGGAGAGGTGTGTGCCTTCGGACTTTCAAAGACGACAAAGCCATAACACCAGAGGGAATAGTTGAAACAGGAGCAACGCGGTTGTTCTTTAAGAATGGAAAATTATGGCGAACTGAACAAGATGCAGATGTGTTTACAAAATTAAAACAGAGTGAAAGTAAGTATGTTTGAAACAACAGTTAGTAAGAGTGTTCTGTTCCACTTTCTATAACTAAGCCAGGGTTGGATGTCATAATGACATCAATCAGCGACGACGATTCTGATGTCTCTCTTGTTGGTGAAGTGATAAGCTGAGTCAGGTTTAGGCTTAAGCTCAGATCATTTAATGCGTCAGCTTCTGGTGAATGTTTCATCACGTTTCAATTCAGATCACCCACAATAAAGATATCCTTTGCGTAAGTGAGAGCCTGTGAATATTTATCCATAAAATCTTCCACAAAGCAGGATGTAGGACAGTGGGGTGGCCTGTATGCGACACAAAAAAGAAAGGATTTCAATTTCTTGTGTTGGATTTGAAGCCATAATTGGTGAAAACCCGAGTTGGAAATGCCGTTCAGATCGTGTAGTACTTTAATTTTCACTGAATTTCGAGTGTATACACAAACGCCGCATGTTTTGTTCAGCCTGTCGAGTCTAGATAACTTGTATCCAACAATCTCAACCTGTGGAATTTAACCACGGCTATGAAACAGCTATAATGCCATAGCTTTCCTCTTGCGCGAAGTTTCTCAATTGAATAAGATGTTTCCTGTTCTTAAGCGATCGGATGTTTAGGTGAGCTATCGTGATTTTAAATTTTTGAAGACTGATCATGCCTTTGTTATTAAAATTGCTTGTCTTAGTTGCAAATGTGTTAACAGGAATATTTAATAAGTTGCTTTGATTTACACCACACTATTTCTCTTCGAAGTATTGCTGACATTCAACACGAGTAATAACATTGACAGATTTGTCGTTTAAACGCCTTAGGTGGTTTCCCCCACATTGTCCTCTCAATGGAGCGAGCAAGTTAAAGTTCTTGAGTGTTATCGAAACTTGGCTTGACAAGGGCCGTTGCATTGGTCCATGACCAAAGTATAGATGAGTTGAGGTTATTTATTAACAACAAGTTTCAAATTGATGTGAATACTTGGATTAGAAATGGTAAACATAATGGAGAGCCATATGGATGTACACTTAAAGATATTATCAGATGGTATCCGACCACAAAAAAAACTTGCAAATTCAAGGTCGTGAATTTGAATCTTTTAAAACGAAACTTGTCACTTATGTATTTCAAGTGACAACGGTGATGAAGATTCTTTTGAGGTTGAATCGACGCCATGAATTTTAATAACTCATTAGAAATCAATGATAGAGTAAGTTCCAATGCTCACTGCTCTCTGCCATGCTGGCCGATGAATTGATCAATATCAGACAAGAAATCTCAGACTTCAAACTGAAATACGAGGTGCAAACGAAGATCATCAGCAAAATCATTTAAAAGCTGAGCTTGAAGAGAAAAACAAAAGAATCGAACACCTTGAAGGCGAGCTGGACTCGTATAATTTAGCTCTTGAGCTGCTGATAAAAACAATTCAGCAAAGCATACAACCCAGTAATTAATTAGAATGGGGAATCAAACCCATGTACTGAACAGACTGTTCGAACAAGTGATATGGAGAAGTTCAAGAAGTTGGTTTTTTTAGTGTTAAAAGAAAAACGATGAAGTTCAAGCACAAGCCCAAAATTCAACTAACGAAATGTAAACAGGGCTCCCTCCAAAAATCAACCTGAATTTCCGTTTAATTTTAAGGCAAGTGATGGAAGAAAGAATGTTGTAATCCTAGGAGACTCCATCATTAAAAAATGTTGAAGGTTGGAGAATAAGTCGAAGTTCTGAAACTAGAACATCAGTTAAGTCTATTCTGGGGGCATCCGTGGCAGATTACTATGATTATTTCAAACCACCATTAAAAAACCAACCAGAAGATATTACATGTCGGCACTAATGATTTAAAAACCAAGTCAGCAAGGGAAACAGCCAAAGGCATCGTGCATCTTGTGCAGTGGATTGGTGGTCTAATGCCTGACGTTAAATTGATTGTATCTGAGTTGATTTATAGGAATGATAATGACGAACTGAAGAGTAAAATTACACAAATTAACAACATACTTCAAAAAATTCTATAGTTAGTATCAATGGAAATTCATTAAGCGTAAAAAGATTGATGAAACACATTTGAACAGAAGCAAACTGCATTTTAACAAGAATGGAAATGGAGTTTTATCATCTAATTTTATTAAATGTATAAATAGTAACTGATCTTATGCGGAATACCAGGAGTCTGTGGATTTAGGTGAGTTTTAAAATATATAATCTGAAAAAAACAAAAGATCTAAAAATGGCTTGCTGAAATGTTAATAGATTGCTTCCAAAGTGTGATCAATTACGCATATTTTGTGAAGAAAACAAAAATAGATATTGTGGCAGTCAATGAGACTAAAATGAATTTTCAAATTGACAGTAATGAAACTCAAATAACTGGCTATAGCATTATTCGTTAAGATAGAAACAATTTGGCGGGGGAGATCTGCCTATTCATAAAGAACCATTTAAGCTACAGGGTTAGAAACGATTTAATGCCTGATGAACTTGAGAGTATAGTAATAGAAATAAATAAACCCAATTCAGTTCCTATATTTGTTTGTACTTGGTACAGTTCTCCAGGTACTACGATAGACCTTTTTGACATTTTTGAATCAATTTTGAAAATATTTGATGCAACCAAATGGCGAACTTTGAGTATTAGGGGATTTAAATTGCAATCTACTAGCCTCAATCCTGATTGTCAGTCAAAGCGACTTTTTGAGCTCTGTGAATTATATAGTTATCTCAGGTGATCAATGAGCCAACAAGAGTATCTTTGCATTCTGACACATTAATTGATCTTTGCCTCACAACAGCTATCGAAAAAATTTCTTTCCATAGTGTGATTCGTTCAGGATTGAGTGATCATGACATTATCTTTATGGCTAGAGAGCTGAATCATTTTACAGGCACAAAGTTATTCACAAAAGGTGTTTGAAACACTTTAATCAGGAACACTTTTTATGTGATCTAAGGAATGTTCACTGGGATCAAACTCTAAACAAAGACCCGAACCAGATATGGGAAGGGTGAAAAAATTTATTTCTTGCTGTTGTCGAAAAACACGAACCTCTGAAAAAGATATAGAAAGCAGAAAAAAAAGGTTGCCTTCGTTAATAAGTGACATAAAAGATTTAACTCGTAAGACAGATTCTCTCAAGAAAAGAGGAATTAACTTGAAAACGATTCTGGACTGGAATATATATAAGAAAACCTCGCAATACTGTAAGCAATGCAATTAATATGTGTAAATCTAAGTATTATAAAGAGGCCTGTTTTACTCATAGGAAAGATCCTGGTAAACTTATGCTGTGGAAAAACTTTTGCCGATGAAAACGGCTTAAAAATACATCCAGGGAAAATGTGCAGGAAGAAAGACACACTTCAACAGCGCAGATGTGCAGTTCATAAGATGCAAGGAAATATTCGTGAACAATTATCACAGTCAAAGCTGTCATAGAGACTGAAAAAAGGCCCTTTAACATCGCTAGGTATAGATGGGCTGCAGGAGCAGATAAAAAATTCATCCATCCACGACAGGGCAATTCATCAAACCTGGATGTAGCCAGTACTTCAGGAAGGACACAAATTTGTTTTCAGAGGTCGATGCTCATGCTCCAGAAGGGCCTTTCAACTGAACAAGTATACAACAACATTGCCAGAAAGCAGACTACTACGGTCAGTGAGACAATTTCAGGACCAACAATGATTAATGATAGGACTAGTTGTTGTCAAAGAGGCAGATTCCCTCAAGTAAATGTACTAGCTCAGGAAGCAAATTTGATAGCAGTAGTAGAGAACAAAAAAGCGAAGCAGAAGAGATGAGTTTTTCACTTCAGTTGAATCCACTTCTTCAAAGTGTGACCATCACAAAAGATTGTTCTGTCGCATTCAACATTCTGCCCAGGATGCTAAATGATCTATAAAGATCTGTGTCGGAGGCAACTTTATTTTTCGAGTAGATACAACTTTTAAACTTGTAAAGGGACTATGGCTCACCAACACAATATACTCGAATGAAGCATTAGCTGATCATAATGGTAATTATCCTGAGTTCCTGGGGCAAAGCTTTTGGCGTTTTAGAAAATCCAAAGAATGCTATCGCCGATTTTCTGGGGGAACTTGTAACACAGAAACCTGAACTACTTCGCAACCTTTGCACTTATTCAGAAAGTTTGTACCAAGATCGTTTGACACCTATACAAAGTTAAAGTCTGCTGGACTGAAAACCACTCCAAATTCAAAGGAGAAAAGAGTCGAATTGCAAAATCCTCATTTATTTGCTGGCAGGATTTCTGTGACACCACCCCCTTGCAAAAAGTCCACTATTTCTCCTTTGCTTCTTTCGAAGGGCAGAGATGCTGCATGGTAGGTAAACCTCTAATCAGTGATGTATAAAATGCAAAATTCATTTATATATTTTAGTTCAGAACGTATTAGCTACTGCAACTGCCTTAAGGCATGTGCCTCAGCGGTGATCAGTTGGCCCTTTCAACCCTTATTCACCTGTAAATATCAATGTAAGATAGAGCTATGGACAATAAGACAGTTTCACAATCATGCGCAGTTCGTATCTCACACTGTTGTGGCAGGCAACATGTCTTACAAATGTCACCGAATCCTGTCTCCCAGAGAAAATTATGGGAAATAATCACTGTGAATCATTATGAACTACCATACAAAGGCAGAAAACAATTTTATGTTGAATGCCCATCGATCTCATAGCAAAAATCATTAGTTATCATTGTCAAACTAGAAAAAAAAATCAAAGAAAAAAAATCAATGGAAAAAAATAGCGAATATAATTTTAAGAAAAAAAATATAGAATAAAACAACTACAAATCAAAGAAAAAAGAAAAAAATAGATTAAAAAATCAAGATTCATATAGCTGAAAATCTGTTATCAAACTGGGAAAGTGGTGGTAAAACCTTATGACAGTGTTTGTAATATTATTGTTTCGGAATAAGAGAAATATCTGGAGGAGAGCCTGACACCTAATTAGAAAACCTAAAATAAATTCTTAGTGATATTTCAGCATGTGTTACTTACAATGATAACTCTGAGGCAGCCCTTCAAAAAATTGTAGCAAGTATAAAAAACACTGTCTGACAGACATAATGTTCAAAAATCTTTTAATTCACTTTTAAAGATTTATCGACAACAAATCTTGCCAAATGTCATAAAAGGCTGGGATGAACTTAATGAGAATGAGAAATCTAAACTTTCTAAAATGAATGATTTCTTTTGTGGGTTCCATTATGTTGTTGGTTTAGCTCACCAGGCTGAAGCTGCCCTGAAAGTCTCGGACCATATTTTATATGGAGAACAATCAGTTAGTAGCATTGCACAGGGTGGCTATAGCAAAGGTGAATCAGGGCCTCTCTGTCTTATTCGCACCGTGTGCAAATCTGTGCAGCAGAGAGGCTGTAAAAAATCAGGGCGACCTGTTCAGTTTCTCACTTTTCTTCAGCTAGAGAAACCTTTTAGATCAGTCCCACTTTTTCCATTTAAAGGAAACCGTTTCAATATAATTTTTCACAACATGGCTGGTGTTTTCTTTTTGTATGATGCCGTGAGGGTTTTCTTTGAAGGATGAAAGGAGGAAGACAAGTTACTCAAACCTGTCTTCTATGACTTATAAGTCTCCTCTTTTCTTGCTGGATGTCGAGCTCTATGCTTAATTAACAAACTTGTCTCATCACCTTTGTGGCGTGTTTTTGAGCTTAAGGATGAGCATGTGGTAGATATGAGCTCCCGCTACCAAAAAATGCTGGCTTGTTTTGAGAAATGGAGCACAGATGCAACTGAGGTTCTTACAGGTAAAGCTAGACTGTTTGAAAAGGACAATATTGATACTGAGGATGAGAGTTTTGTTAAGCTATTTGAGCCTAGTGAGTTTTGGGATGGGATGACAAAGCAGTGGTTGGAATTAATTTTTGGGTCAGTTTTAGTGGGGACCAACAAAATGCCAAGTGATCACCTTGAAGGTGGGAAGTATGACAAGGTTTCTGATGATGTGAGGGAGGAAAGCAAAGGAGTTCAGAAAACTAATATTGTACCTGAAAGGGACTTTGGCATGTTGGACAGATTGATGGCTCAGAAACCCAATGAAAAAAGAATGGTATACATGAAGCCATAATTATGTGCACTAAGAACGACACCATTAATTGGAGAAATAAATTAGATCCAGCTAAAAGAGAGCAAATAATGCAGTTAGCAAGAAAGTCCAAGACCAACAAAGGAAACAATACGAAGAGAGGAGAATTGAGCTAAGGAGAGTACATAAACAAAAAATGGCAGAAAATTTAGATCCAAAACAAAGAAAAGAAATGAAGAAAAGAGTGCAAAACTGGTGGGGAAGGTTGAAGACTATGGTGGCCTGTGGAAGACATTTGTAGAAATAGAAGAAAAGTGGAATAGTTTAAATGGGAAAAACAAAGTAGCTGCATTGCATGCACAAATCCAGTTCAGAAGAAAAGTTTTTGTAGCTATTCACCCTGACAAGAAGGTTTTCCAGATGTCAACAAATGGGAAGCAGTTTACAGTTCAAGAGCTGAAAGCAAATCTTCAGAAAATAATAGCACAGTCAGAACTGGAAAACCAGACCTGCTGCAATATTGTAATGGAAAGAGATGGGGAGAAAGCTAAAGGACCTGTCTTAGCTAACCAAAGCAAAATTAAAGAAAAAGTTAGAGAATACAGAGATATTGCCAAAAAACACATGGAAGCTCAACAGAATCAGGGCGCAGGAAATCAAAAAAAGAGGAAGAGGAAAGGAACATGCAGTTTCAAAAAATAAGAGGCTAAGAAGAGTCAGTTTAAATGCTATTGATCTACCTATAATAATTTTGCCTGAACAGCTTCTTGGAAAAAAGGTTTCACATCATTGTGTTGGTGATGATGGTAAAACTAGTTGATATAGGGGGACAGTTCTTCCCATGCAAACTGGAAAAAGCCAGAGAAATCCAGATTTTGTTGTTCGATATGATGGCTATGATGAACCTTTTTTTTTTTTTGCTTTGATGATTTTAAACATGGTATTGTTGTTCTTGTGTCAGTCAATACAATAGATTTTGTTGGGAAAAAGATTTCTCAACGTGTTGAAGATGAAAACAACCATGAATCATGGTGGGAGACTGGCCATGTTTTGTGTGCTGCCCAGGGTAGTGATGAAAGGAACCCACAGTTTGTAGTTGAATGCGAAGAGAGTGAAGATGCCGATGAGGTAGCTGAGGATGCTAAAATTCTTCAAAAACTGAATTCTGTCAAGTTCTGATAAAAACAAGGATGGCTAGAAGATTTTGAAATTTTCAGTGCGGATGCTACATGGAATGAAAAATTCAGGGCTTCCAGGTTTTCCCGTTAAATGATATTTTACAGTTAACTATCTTGACTTATAAGACCACATAAAAAAAATGGTTGTTTAGCATTCTTAGCTTTTGCCAAAAAATGAGAAAGTGGGTTTTTTATTTTTGAATTTAATTTATACTATTTTCAACACCTGGTTTTAGGTCCAAAATTGGATTTATTTCCAAAATAAAGATATTTCTCGAACCTTCTTTTATCTATTTCAAAATATGATTCATAACTTTAATTTTCGCATAAGACTAACAAGGAGCGCGGGACAAATGTAGCGGAAGTTCACCATTTTCTGCTGTTTTTATGGTGGTTCACAGTAAATAAAAAACATTTAAAAAGTTGTGTGGGTGGGCCAGGACGCTAACCAATTATTTTTTTTATGTGGCATAACTGTTTGCTTTGTGCTTTCATGTATTTGCTTTCTTATGATGTAAAATCTAGGATTTTTTTATAATACCTGCAAATCAATTTCAGTTTTGATTACGCTCTTTTGCTCGGCTGGCTTGTTTGCCATAATAAATCCAAAGCGGAAATCGAATTTCGAAACTTACTGACTTTTTGATCGTTATCATTAAGATTTTAGAATGTTAGTTTATTAAGTCCTGTTGAGTTTTGTAGTAGATTTCCAAAAAAAATTATTAAAACCTATTTCTCAAGAAATGAAAAAAAAAATTGTGCAAAACCAAAAAGCAAACAACAGCCGTCGGAAGGCAGGAAAAATACCGGTCTTGCAACATCTTGAGCAAACAACTTGCGAAAACATGGACTATACAATGAAGAAAGATTTTGAACAAGGTAACTTATTTGAGAAGTGTGTTGGAAATGTCTTAACTTTCTCATTAAAAAATATATTTCTTTCGACAAAGTATATCATACTGTTTTTAAAGGGACACCATTTTACATTTGGACGAAAAAGGTGTAGCCCTGTTCAGTTAAAAAATATTTGAAATTTAACTCGTAATTGTAAAAGGGCAACACCCTTTTTGTTGACTTGCAGAATGAACTTGCCATAACAAGCGAGCAACCAAATCTTTTTTTAAAAAAAAATAATCATTGCATAAAAACGGATTATTATATATAATAAAATAAACAAAAAGTTCTCAAAAGATTTTTTTCCTTTTACATACATTCTGACAGTTCGGATTATGTCATAGACTAGTTGCAAATAATAATGAAAGATAACTTGGGAGTTTGTGAAATACGGAAATATAGTTGAACAGCTATGTCAGACTTCCGATGCTTTAAACCTGACTGCATTGACAAAGTGTTTTTAACCTTATCGAGCCTATTGTCACATACTAGAGCTTTGCACTCGCATGAACCGAGTTTCAAGATTACATGTGGACTTTTAAGGTTGCCCGCATCCTTACCGGCAGTTCAAAATTTGGTCATTGTATACATCACATCTTGCATGATCTCACGCCGAAGCTTTGAAAAATTCAAATGATCTTAACGTTAACTTTCCAGTCAACAATGCAGAAGACCAGAATGAACCCGAGACATGTAGTGACTCTGGAAACTCAGTGCTTGAAATTGATGTAGGGAGAGAGGAGTTTGATTCAGAAGAAGACATTACCAACAGTCTAGCAAGTTTTATTGTGAAAACACGAGAGCAACAAATTAAGAGAAAAAGCATTTTTTTCCATTGTCGATGAAACAATCAACTTGGTAGAGAGACATGCTGATAGGTTCAAGCAAAAACTTTTAGACTGTCCACAAAAACCAGGCTTACAAATCAACGAGATTGAGGGTTTAAGACCCTTGGTTAGCAAAAAACCGGAATTCGCAAAAGCGAACTAATGGAAGAAATGGCTATGGTGGAACGTAGAATTTTAATTGATTGATAAAACATTTTAAGTTTGTAAATAACACTGCTGTTTCTAACAGTAAAATTTATTATGCAATAGGAAACAGAAGTCGTTCTTGGTTTGGAAATAAATTCCCACGTGGTTCTAGGAAATAGTGTATCAAAAAAAAGTAAAGAATCGTACCACTAATTACCATTTTTAAAGGTTTTGGCCCAATTGTTTACTCAATATGACGTTCGAAATCAGGTATGAGTTTTATTGGTTGGTACACAATGTTTACGTTTCGTACTTTAAGTTGATTTTATCGGCGCTTGTTATCATTTTAAAAATATTTTTGTACCTACAAAAATTATTACTTCTAATTATAGAATAGGAGTCTTAGATTTTATTTCATCTAACCAGTTATGTATTCAGCAGCCCGAACATTACCCCTCTACGTCACAGATTTTTAAGGGCTACTGAAGCCGCTATTCTGTCAGAACCAGTTATAAAACTTTCCCTGTCTTCCTCTCTTCCAGTCCTTCTAACAGATCCTCACCCACCTTCAAACTTAAAATATCATCTGTCAAAAATGTTTGAAGGCACTAATGGAAAAACTGTCCTTTTTGCTGCTCTCAATTTTGATTTTATAATTCTCGTTGACACTCACAACCACAATAACAGTGGTGCTGTGCTGTTATACTGCTTGGAAAACAAACCAGTTTGAATATCTTTAAGAGTGAATGTCAAAATGTGTTGAGCCTTTGAAAATCTTCAATTGGCAACATAGTCCAATTCCTTTAGGAAAATTGGTTGATTTATCGTTTTCATCAGTTCTTTGCATAAGTACAAGACTTCCACTTTCCTCAAAAACTGATTAGAAGAAGTTGATGTTAAAAATCTATGTAACTACTATGTAGATTAGAAAATATATGTTTTTGCACAAAAATTATGTTCTTGATGGTTTATATTGTTTCAGAAGAAGAAAATATGTGGCGGTTTTTTGGCCAACTCCCTACCTCTCAAGAAGTTCTGGACTTGAGCAATAAAAATATGAATGAAAATAATCACATCTGAGAAAACCATAATTCGATTAACGCCTATATTTCGACCATGTTAAATGGTCTTCATCAGGACGACTAAAAGACCAACTGTTAAACACACGAGTAATATACAATCTGCTAACGCACGCAATCCAAAGCGGTCACACGTGTACATAACGAAAAAATAGTTATAAAATGTCAGTTACAATGAAAATATGACAATCATGCAAAACAAAACGTAGAAAACTAATTTCGCGCGCGCGACCGTCTATTCTGTGAATGAAAAAAGTCCATCCGGAGCAACGATTCTTAATCTATAAACCCACTGGCCCTCTTTATCTCTCATCTCTCTTACCTCTTTTTTTATATGAATATACTTTATAAGAATATTGAGGCCGAAGTTGGCTGGCCAGATTTTAAGAATATAACAATAAAGTATAATACATTACTGCGGCTCAGATTTTGTCAAGATAATTGTGCACGCACTTTTGAAAAAGCTATTACCGATTACATTCATGTACTGCAACTGCACTTTAATCCCAAATGGCAAAGCCATATACAGATCTATTACCATTGAAGCTCTTTGATACCACCATCATTTTAAAAACGGAAATTTCATGTTACCAATATTCCCGAAACTAAGAATATTCGTAAGACTATTTTCAGCCTAAAATCGGCCAAAAAATAAGAATACCTAGCATCGGTCCGAAAAATAATATTCTTATCAAAAAAAAGTGTATTTTGTACGTGCAGACATCGTAAAAGTTTTTGTAATAGTTCAATTTGGGGCACCATTCTTGAAATAAACTATTTTTGTCAACATTTGTGATTTTTTAAGTATTGCCCCGGGGGTGGTTTACGTACAGAAATGAGGTTTTGTTATAAGAAATTGCCCCGCATAGCAGTGAATTCGCTTCATTTATTTGGGAGGCCTGGTCTAATGCTCCTCTATTCCCCGGGGGTTTCCACTGACTGGTGCAAAAATTATGCACGGCAAGAAAAAGTAGAATGAGCCAAGATGACTAATATTAGCAAAACAGGAGTGCTGCGAAGTTGAGGAACCTTTGAGGTTCTTCCCAAAGAATCCGAATTATATACACGTTTTTTTTATAAGAACCAGTAAATTTTGCCGAGGCACAGATGCATTGTTCTTACGGCTGCTGCAGCCTCAATAGACCGATTTAGCTTGACATTTTGTTTTCCCAATACAGATCATGTGATGATACTCAGGAGATTTGATCCTTT
>JAPEIX020023303.1:0-12348 GCA_026122405.2 Zoanthus sansibaricus
GTCATGCCTTAATTTTCCGCCATATTTAAAAAATATTCTAACTTAATGTCTGCACTATATACTGGTTACCCCTTTGTGGTGGGGTCAACGCATCAGCCTCAGTAGAAATATCCGGATCGGCAGAGGCGAGAGCTAAGTACCCGAAGGAGTTTCTGCTGGGACATATAAATATCAACAGCCGGCAAAACAAATTTGAGGAGGTAGCTAGGATTGTCAGGAAAACAAGAGCTAATATTATGATCAAAGCAAAACAAAAAGCGATTCTTCCTACCCTCATAGCCAGTTTCATGTACCAAGTTATTTGTTTTATCGTAACAACAAAAAAAAGGGATTTTTCTTCTAATTTGAATAATAGAAGGATGAAGTTACAGTGGCGTAACAAATCATTTGAACTTATTGTTTTTGAAATCGAGCTCAAAACTATTATTATTGTCATTGGCGTATACAGATCTCCCAGACCAAGCGTTTACGATTGCTTACCAGCAGCAGCTTCAGGAGGAGCTAAATCACATTTATACTTGGTCCTCTCTGCATAAACAGAATATAGTGCTGTTAGAGGACCTTAATTTAGACAGGCTTCGGTTACACAAAGCAGAAGGGAAAGTGTTGAGACATTCGGAAGAGACTCAAGGGATGGATTGCTTAATAACAAAACCTACTAGAATTCAGCACGTGGGGAGCCATATAACGGAATCATTGATTGATCTCATCTTAACCAATCGACCAGAAATGTTTATCGACTGTGGGGTTTATGAGTCTGGACTAAAAGGTCATGCTTTGGTTTATGGTTTCTTCAATGAAAAGGTGTGTAAATCGAAGGTCAAGGTGGTAGATTTCCAATCGACCAAAAATTTTGTTTAGGCTTTTAATGATGACCTGGGTGTGGCACCATGGCAGGTTAATGCACGGCTGTTCGGAAGCGGCAAAATCCATGATTTCAGTTTGAGCATGCGCACTGCGCAGTAGAGTAACTGGCCTGCGGTTTACAAAAAAATGTCAACAAATATGGCGCGCGGTTTAAAGCATTTAAAGATGGCGCCCAACAGGAAATGCGCAATTAAACCAATTTTTTGCCCCCATAAATGCATTTGAAAAATAATATCTGGTGTAGGTTGATATTTTCCGCCTTTCAGCCAAATATTACGGCCGTTTCTTTTTTTATCGCGTTAGTTTCTGGTAGAAACCAGCTGGGGACGATCTTGCATATCACGAAGGTAAGTGAAAACCAATTCGTTCATTATCCTTTGGTACTACAGAGTCAGAAGTTTTTTGTGATAATTGGAGTTATAAAACCTGTGATACGGTCAATTCGCTTTACATTTCTTTTCAAAAGTTGAAGTTTCGATGATAAATTTCGACATAATGTTTATTGACTTAGACCCATGAACATCGAGGAGCACCGCGCTGCATTAGCTGCCTTGTGTCGAATTTGCGGTCGAAAGCTGCAAAAGATAAAGTATTCATGCAGGCAGTCATCGCAGAAAATACTAAACACTTTCCAAGTAGCAGTAGAAAACGATGAAGAAAGCGTCCATCCCATTTATTTCTGCCATCCCTGCCACTGTACATTGCGCCGCTATGACGAGGCAAGATTAAAAAAGCAGACGTTTTCGCCCACTATTCAGCCTGTGTCGTGGAATAAACATTCGAGGACTGGCACTTGTTCTGTTTGTACCCGTGTTGTGCAAATGAGAAAAGGTGGAAGACCTAAGAAGCCAGGATTTCGGGGTAAAATTACGAATCCTACAAAGGAAGGTGCATCTACCTCGCCGGAAAGTCCAAGTCCCATACAGCCCTTGATGCCCCTGACAGTTCAGAACATTAATACCAGTAACGACAACAAAAACGTTGGCCAAACCAAAATCACACAGGATGGTGTAATCAAGTCTTTAATTAATACCCCCGTGACTCAACCCCTCAGCAACGATGAAAATGATCTGCTTTTGTCCCTTTACGATAGGGGCAAATACTCATCAAAAACTAAAAATGTCCAAGGTGTTGAGCTTAAAACTGGTGGACCGGTAAGTTAACTAATAATAATAATAATTTTTATAATAGTAATAATAACAATAATAACAATAATAATAATAATAAAGATAATAACAATGATAATAATAATGATAAAAAATAATATTAGAAATGTCAATGTTATAAATAATTATAATTCAATTTGCAGTAAATGAAACTGAAGAGCTTCAATTTTCTAAATTTTAAAATTAAATACAATGAATATAAACAAAAGAAATTCATTTTTCGGCAAATTAATAGTGAAATAAAATTAACTAAACCACTGGTTATTGAAGTTCGTCAATAAACAAAACTTTGTTGCACCTGAGATGTGTAGTTAAAAAAACAAAATAGTTGTATTTAGTGGCATATGAAAAAGAAGTTATTCTAAAAATGAAAGCAATTTTGGTTAGATACAAAAAAATGAATGGATATTTTAATAGGTATCAAATTTTCTTTAGATTCATTTGACCCTATATCAAAATGGCGGTGATTCTAATATTCTTTTGTCTATATTCAAATTAGCCATACTAGCCTTGTTCTTGTGTCAAACTTTCTAAACAATATGTTACTCCAAACAAGGCTAGTAGGGCTAATTCAAATGTAGACAAAGTAATAAAATTGCCGTCATTTCAGCATAGGGTCTAAAAGCTTTATATAATTTGAAACTAAACCATATTATTTGTTTGCCTAATGCACAATTCAATGACCTCAGAAAAGGATAATTCTCGAAGTACCATTTGCCAGGAAATCAACCAGCATTGTCTCCCAACAAACCAAAAAGCGTAGAACTGAGATCATCAGTGCAGTTCGCAAAGTAGTTAGTGGTGGTGACACACAACAACAGCTAAACCATGAGCTGAGACAGCTAAGCCAGGAAGAGCAATCCCGTTTAATATCAGATGCTGGCTTGAAACAAACTATTCCAGAAGGCCAGGGATTAACTCTTAAAACTGACCTTGATTTGCCTTGGCACAGATTAAGAAAGTTACGAAGGCAAGTATTGAAGGAAATCGTAAAGATTTAAACTCTGATACAAAATACATCCATTCGTTAGGCTGGTAACATGTTGCAGGAAAACCTCTATCTGCTATAATTTGAGTTAGACTAAATCCAACAAAAAATATAGTTTTTTAATTATCTTATATTCATGGTATCATTCAGGGTTGGAAATTAACACTTGCCCAGGGCAAGTTTTTCTTGCTTGTTGGCAAGCAAATCATACTACCACTTGCCCGAATTGCCAAATTAATTTCGACTTGAGAATTTTTTTCTTTTGGAATTAATTGGTTTTAAGTGATTTCTTGCTTGTTTAAAGTCTGCAAATAATAGCTGTAAAAAAGATCAAAAGAGCAACTGTTTATGATATTAAAATAAATTTTTCTTCATAACCTAAAAAAATGGGGAAGTCAACTTTCAGGGCTGGGCAACCAAAATTTCCCAAGGGCAAGTGAAATATGGATATTGGTTGCCCTTGGGGCAAATACTTTTTAAAGTTAATTTCCAACCCTGTCTTTTATTTTCACAATGAGTAGTACAATTATGAATGGGAATAATAATAATAATAATAATATTATTATTATTATTATTAATAATAATCATAATAATTACATCTTATATTAGAAAATTCTATGACACTAAAATATTTAAAAGACACTAAAATCGTTCTTGTTTGTAATAAATAATTAAAAATAGTTTTAACAACTAAATCTAAATCGATAAATTGGTATAAAATATATATATATAAAAAACGTAAAATTAACTTATATCAGAAATTATTACAGGAGTAAAATTGAAAAACTATCTAAGTGCGACAGAAACTTCTACTTCTAAATCAGTCTCTTGTATATTTGAAGTAACTTTTCTTCTCGATGACCGTGAACCTTGCAGGCAAACCATTTCTGACCTCGGAATAGCAAAGGAGATTTTAGTCCTAATCCAGGTAATAGTAGAAGCATAATAATAATAATAATAACAGTAATAATAATAATAACAACAGCAACAATAGCAATAATAATAATAATAATCCCAATTATTTAATAAAGACTTTTATTATCAATATGTCATTAATAATTATTCTAGTAGTTAAACCATCAGGTTTTCAAACAAACACAACTTAGATACCAAATAATGAAAAGGCTGGTAATCTTCAGGTGGTTTTCGCAATTTGGAATTAAACTTCCAAGTGAACACATCGAAAGGGAAGAAGCACGTCGCATCAGTGCCTCTGCCAGACTACATATGGAGTATGTACCAATGGTATTTAAACTGCCAGACAGAAAGGGAACAGAAATTCGCCTAGCACCATATGTGTACGTGGAAGACCTTGAAACACTGATATTTGATCATTTGGATGCTCATGCAAGGTAATAATACACAAACAATGACTGGTTTATAGGGTTTCATGCCTAAACTAACTACTGTAAAACACATAGTACAAAAAATTAATAAAAACCATCAACAAAATAAATAACTGCTTTCTTTCACAGTCATAAAAGCCAAAACACATAAATACTAAAGCTGTATGTGTGTCAAATGCAATTGCAGTTCATTCTCAGCAGAAATAACAATAAAATGATGTTGCCTGTAATCTCAATATAGTGTAATTGTATGCACTAGGCTTGGTAACTTGACGTGGCACAATGGGATAATACCAGGAAATGAGATCTGGCTCAAGCTAGGTGGTGACAAAGGTGGTGGCACTATGAAGTTCTGCTTGCAGATCGGAAACTTGTTGCGACCAAATGCACCTGAAAAAACTATTGTCTTTGCCATCTACGACGGACCAGACAGCCATGCAAATATTCAAATTGCATTAAAACCATTTGCTGACCAGTTCCGGAAATTGCAGTCAACAACCTGGAAGTAAGAAGAATAATTATAAATAAACTTTTACTATCACCGAGCGATTCTGCACCTAGTTGTATGTAGTAATAAACATATGTACTAACACCTCAATGGATGTGACCTGTGCAATATTAGAAGCTAGATATTTAAGTTCATAAAATGTTGCTCTCAAATTTTTCAGATCACTCAATATAAAGCTTCATCTGTTTGGTGATTACCAGTTCCTCAGTCATATCTATGGATTATCAGGGGCAGCAGGTATACAGTATTGATAATTATTATTTTTGTATCACCTTTATTCATATAAATGATGTAAACTAACAATATTTAATATTTTTATAGCTAATCAAAATCATTGTACAGGCAAAGTTCAAATTTTTGTTGTGGTTCACAAATCAAGATTGAATACACATTCAATAAAAAATGATCATGAATATTAACTTCAGTGAGTAAAAACAAATGTCTCTAATTTTCTTCAGCTATTTACTGCTGCCTTTGGTGCCTGTTGACATGCAGAGAAATGCAAACAAGTAGAGCAATCAGGGGTCCCGGGCAAAAAAGGACAATTCAAAATATTTGTGCAGATCATAGAAGATTTGTTGAGAGTGGGGCCAAGCGTTCCAGAGCCCAAGACTACCACAATGCTGTTGATGATCCACTTCCACTTTCATGTATACCACTGTCTCAGGTTACAATTTAAATTTTTTTCAAAACTGACTGTTGAACAATAGATTCATCATCATTATAAACATCACTGATATTTTCAGCAGCATAGGACACTCTATAAAAGAAGTACTATTATTAAGGTACTGATTGTTTTTCTTATCTTTTTTCTAAAAAAATTCACATATCTATACCACAGGTATGTGTTCCTGCACTGCATATCAATTTAGGAGTGTTTCATAAACTGTACACTCTTCTGGAAGAAGATACACAAAACCTCGACATGAAAATTGCTGGCAAGCTTAGTGAAAATGAGCATACAGCCCAACCACTTCATGATTTATACAAAGAGTGTGTTGCAGAACTGAAGGAGGCAAGTGAGCTTGAGAGAAAGGCAGCAAGTCTCTTAGATGAAGTTGAACATGTGGAAGAGTTGGTTGGCCTAGAGGCGCTTACAACTGGCAATGAAGATAATGCTCAAGCTCTGCACATGGATGCCCGCAGTATGCGGAGACAAATTGATGAACTGGTATTGTAATGGACTGAAATGTTTCCTCATAAAATAGACATAACATTAACTAATTCTAGCAAAGCGAAGTAAAGTTTAAGAACAAGGTGATTGTAAGAGTCAAATTTCTTTTAGAGAGAGAATATGTTTTTTTCTATTACAGGAGAAGAGAGCTAAGTTACTGAAAGAAAGTGCTTCAAACAAGTCCCGCCACGGATGCTGCACCAGAAATCTTGATGAAGTTTTAAACAGCATCAAAGTCCAGCGCCAAGCCTATTATTCAGGAGCCTTTATTGGAAACCATGTAAAGCGTTGCTTAGAGGTAAAATTTTTTTACAAGCACATATAGTACTACTAATCATTAACTGCAAATTATGTGCTACTTTTAGCAGTATTTTTAAGTAATGCATAAATTATTCCACATGATTAGAATGTCTGACACCTTTTGTAATTTAATATCGCAGCTTTATGCTACCTATAGGTATGGGCCAATAAATTTTTATTTGTTCTAAAGTTTTGTAACACTACATTAATCTTAAAACTTGTAAATACAGGATGAAAATATCATAAAAATCACCAACAGCATAGTACTGAAGACAAAAGAAGTGTGCCCAGAGATGGAGAGAGAAGCAACTGCAATCAAGACAAAGTACCAGAGCCTTCTACAGCAATTTTCTCGCTGCTATGAAATCTACAATGTTGCACATTCTCTGACACAAGATGCCATCACAAAATATGGTATTTAAAGTATAAAGTAAACAACTAATGTACACATATTTTCTTCCTGTGGATGAAGCTCTAATCAGTACATATAACTTTCAACATTAACTTTAATTTATTTGCACCATTATTATTTACCTCTTCAGTAATTTTTCTAAAAAGAAATAATATTTTCGACATGACCGAAAAAATATCAGCATGATGAGCATGATATGTCTATGCAAAAAATCGATGGTGATACACAAATTTATACAGTAGGTATTCATATGAACTATCAGTACAGTTAACACTGAAAACCAATTTCTGAAATGTTTATATATTTTTTTCTATTTCCAGCTGTCTCAAGTACTCAGTTTCTTACAACTTACCGCCAGCTACTTCCAAATAAAAATATATTCTTGAAGCTACATCTGATGGAAGACCATATTCAAGAACAACTTGAAAAGAACAAGATGGGTCTTGGATTTCTAGCAGAACATGGTGGGGAGTCAATCCATAAAGAATTTAATAATTTATTACATTTTTTTGCCAACAAGAAAGCATTGAGAGACCGCCTTGATCAGCTACACCAGGTGATGAAGGCACATATTATGAAAGTTCATCCTGATGTCCGAAAGAACTTCCCACACAGGCAAAGAACAGAAAAGAGAATTGAACAGAAATAATACTTTTGTATATACAAACTGTACATAATTAAAAAAGACAATTGTCTTTTTATTGTAGATACCGTAATTAGTTATATATTAAAATGTATATATCGAAGACAATAAGAGATAAATTATTTATTCGAGATAAAATATTTTTTTATCGAAACTACTACCAAAATTATAATGTTTTAAATACTTAATACGATCAATTATCCATGTCAAATTTCATCGTTATAAAACCTGCTCGACAATTCAGAATCTCTTAATTTTGGATTAAATTATCTTAAAAAAAGGTGGAAACTGAAATACACAGCAAATTTTCCAAGCGGTGTAATGAATGAAAATTAGATCAAATTTTATGTCTGCGAATCGCTGTAAGCACAATTCGCGCGTGTTTTACGAGATAATTTCCAGTTCGTGGGAAATACCTAAATGCTAGCTGTGATTCGAAAAACACCGACATTCTCGAAAACAACATATATATCCATATTGGTCTTAATCAAACGCATTAGTTACACATTGCACCAGAATCAAACGTGAGTCGCAAAACTCTAAAGAATCGAGGACAAACAGGAAGCTAATAAGAACTTACCTTATCTGAAATCTATCCATCGAAACTCTTCGGATAATGAAGATCCAGTTGTCAAACAAAATGAGCGATGAACAACGATGTATCGAAACCGTGGAAAAACTTTAGGTTGTTTCCTGTACGTGCTTGAACCGGAGTTTGTGATCGCTGAAGAAAATTTGACTAAACAAATAAACCAAAGTTTTAAGTAGCATACCTCAATAACATCGCACTAAAATAAAACAAATCCAAGTCATATCATCGAGCAAAACCCTCTCAACATGGCGGTCAAAGAAACTTGGAGATCAGATTGAAGCAAGTTAAATTTTATTGGACGTTTCGTAGCAACCATTGTTTCGTCTTCAACGATCGACACGTGTTTTCACGCGCGCTAATTTCACATTCAAATGGCAAAGCAAACTGCGCATGCTCAAACTAAAGTATGACGTCCGAACAGCCGTGAATGACGTTTTTGATGATGTTAATGATAGGGCATACTATATGAGTACCCTTCTAACCCAGATTATTGATGAACATGTGCCTAAAGAAAAATGAGAGGAATAAGGATGTACCATAATTTTATATGACACCTAAATGGAAAGCCGCAATTAGGGTGAGAAAAAAACTAAAGCTCCTGAGGCCTGGGAATTAAAATGAAAAATGCGAAACGAGGCTACGCGGCTAAGGCTATTAGGGACTATTGGTATAGGAAGGCAGAAGATCTTAGGATTAAGCCACAGGAGTTTTATCGTACTTTCATGCACTTTCTGGGTTCTAACAAGATATCCAAGCAGAATACAACTGATTTCAAGTTACGAATCAACGACAACATGAACAGGAACCAGCAAGAAATTATGGAAATTACGGGGGATTACTTTATGAACATCATTGATGGTTGTTTGGGTATAGCGGATATGAGTCAGATTTCTTCTGTGACGGGTTTTGAAGATCACTGTACCGCGTAACCAATAGCTGATCCGTTCCCCTCCAAATTTAACTCTTTTACATTTAGTGAAATGGAAGTGACGGGGGTTGAAAGTGCACTTAAGGACTTAAACCCAAAAAAAATGTACAGGCTGGGATTTTATACCACCTAAGGCACTTAAGTGTGGTGCTACGCAGTTGGCCTTGCCTCTCACTACTTTCTTTAATTCTTGTATTAGACAGAGGAGTAAAGTGATAGAAGTAAAGTGTTTGACTGTTTGGATCATCCTCTACTGCTGGCTAAGCTGCAAGCATATGGATTTGACGAGAGCAGCGATTATCTTATGGAGTCCTATTACATGGATCGGTATACCAGGAAGAAGATTGGTGATTTTGTTAGCTCTTAGAAATCAGTAAGAAAAGGCTGTCCACAGGGATTATCGTTCGGACCACTCTTGTGGAATTTGTTCCAAAATGACTTGACCTTTTCTATTGATTCAAATGTGTCTATTTATGAGGTTACGGAATCTCATTCCCACTAGGGCTAAACTGTAGTTATTCAAGGCTGCGATACTCCCACATCTTACATGTTGTAGCACTGTGTGGCACATCTATAAGGCCAGTGATTCCAGAACGTTGGAATGGGTATGGGAAAAAGGCTTATGAGCAGTGTACTGTAACTGCATATCAACGTATAGTGAATTATTAAATTCGACTAGGTTACCCACACTCTTGAACAGGAGATTATAGGATATAGTAACAATCATGTACAAAGTTAAATAGAGATTGTGTCCTAAGTATATTTCTGATCTTTTTGTGCCAAATATTAGTAGGTACAGTGTGAGAGTTTGTTATTATTCCTAGAATCATTATTACCAGTTCTGGAAAACATTTGTTGGGGTACGTTGCACCTTTATTTTGGGCCAAGCTAGACTCTTAATTATGCAGTGTGCCACGATTGGTGAATTCAAAAGAGCCATCAAAAACTGGACTTGGAGCAGCTGGTGGCTATTGCAATAGCTGTCCATTGTGCATTTCATAGCCTGGTTGTGACGTGCATGGCAGGCAGCTGTTGCGGAGGTCACTTGTGAGCTGCGCTACGTTCATTTTTTTTGTTTTTAATTTGTATAAAGGAACATTATTTATAGAAGTATATTTTTATCATACAATTATATCTTATATGTTTTTATTTTTATATAACTATATGTATATAAGTATTTAATTTTGTTTGTAGATAGTTTTGTTAGTGTCCTTGTGTCCTTACTTAGTGGGTGTACAACGATTTTAACGGACAGTGAAATAAAGTTAGTGTTATTGCTGTTCTCTTAACTCCAAATCTTGTTTCATTTCAAATACATACACAATCCAAATCTTCAAAACAGTTAACCGACTCACAACTTCTGAATGGCTTCAAAACGTGTACTAAATAAAAATAATTATAAATATAGATATAATTAGCATAGATTTGATTACGACTATATAAATTGAAATCCATGTTACAAAGTGAAGCTGACTTACCAATGGTTTCGGATCGCCAAATATACCACGAAATACAAACTTGACAGAAATTGACTTTGCTTCCCAGATGGAAAGTAGTGGCACTTTTGGACTACTTTTCGTGCTAAGTTTTCTTAAGTTAACTTAAGAAGACTTAAGTTTCTTTCTCTTTTTTTTTAAGAAAAAGTTAAGCTTTTGTTAAACTTAAAGAATAAGAGTTTCTGATAACTGTTTTCGTACATGGAAAGGCGCAATATGTTTAAACTTTCGGATTATAGATAGAATACCATAGCAGCTTGTCCCTCCAGCTAAGATTTTCATGTAACTGTGTACCAAGAAAACGAAAGGTTGAGAGCCGTTCAGGTTCCCTCCCGTTAACTGATAAGTTTACAGAGAACTTGTTTAGTCTGTGCACTCGTGCTATCCGTGCTGTGGAGAGCAACATCAACTTCGTTTTCTTTGTCTTAAGTGCTACGTTGCATTTCTGTCGACCAAACGTTAAGCCTGCCAATTGCCTCTTGTATTTCTTCCTGGGAAGCTCGGCGCTTGCCCACCTGCTTATCCAACTCTTCCACCTGCTTTTTAAAATACGAAAGTTACATTCAACCACAGCTCGTGCTGAAGATAGTTGTTTGTTAAACATATTTTCATCAGGATCCCTTGTACCCTAACGACAGGGTTTCTGAAGGCACGGGATAAGCACTATCTCCAACAAGATATGGACCAATTTTTTGGTTTTTAATATTAAGTTTTGGGCCCTGCATTACTTTCCCACACTCAAATTTTCCAAATAAAGCGGTGTTTCTCAAAACTCGCGCATCATGCATACAGTCGGGAAATTCAGCTGCTGCATGTATAAATAGCTTTCATCCATCTACTATTCCTCGAATTATAAAATCATGCGTTTGGTAGCACCTAAAATAGTCAACAGCACTTTCTCTGGGTGCTTTTATCCGAATATGTGTTCCATCAGTTGCCCCAACTATATTTGGGAGTTCAGACAAATGTTCAAAAGTGCCAGTGGATGCAAACGTTTCAGCAACAGTTTCGAAAAATTTTATGTATTGATTTCTCATTTCGTAAAGGTAATTCACAAGGCCTTGCACTGCCTCTAGCGCTGTTGATGTTCCTACATTCAAAGCCGCGGCCAGGCTAAAGTACGAGTTCCCATGAGCTAGACAAAATGAAGCTATCGCAAGCACCTTTTCCGGAGGTATACAGTCGCGCATTATGGTATTTTGTCTTGTGATATTTGGCCGAAAGTGTCTCGCCTCATTTTGAGCTTTCTGCAAAACTGCAAGTCGGGCAAAGTGCGGTCATAATAATGTATTTCAAACCATGACTGATCTTGCTTTGACATTACCCACATGTACGGAGCTTATCGAACATGACGTCACAAGCATTGAACTCGCCGGCCCCGATGTCTCCGCTGCTCAGCAAGGATAAAAAACCGCTGATTTTGCACCCACTGATGTGCCAAGCAAGCTGAAAACATTGAGTTTGGAAAAAAAATAAAAGAAAAAATTAAAGACACGGTAATTCTGGTAACATCTTGCATGAGTATAATGTGACTGACGTTGAACTGAAAATAATTTTTATTTTCTCTGTACATTCCCTTGGGCGGACGTAGTTGGTGCAGTTGGTAAGAGCTCTGCTTTCCAACTACAAGGTCCCCGGTTCGATCCCAGGAGTTTGCCGAGATTCGAATATTTGTGTGACTTTCTTTTCCGCCTAAGCCAACTCAGCTTTTTATCCTTCTGGGGTAGGTAAATGAGTACCAGCATCTGCTGGGAGCTAACCTACGATGGATTAGTGTCCCGTACAGGGGGGATCAGACTCTCATCCGCTTAACACTACAGAAACTGGAGATAAGCGCCGGCTCCATTTGTAATGTGCTAGTTCAGATTGTGTAGTGAATAAACTGTTCTTTGAGCTGGTTTTAATCGTTTTATTTAAAAAATTAGAGT
>JAPEIX020023348.1:0-12348 GCA_026122405.2 Zoanthus sansibaricus
AGTGATCTGAATTTGTCACTTGAATTGACTTGAATTGAACTTGAAGAACTTTTCATTGAATTGAATGAGTTGTCATTGAATTGAAGAAGTTATATACCTAAAAGCATTAAAACAAGTTTGAGCAACTAGAGGTATATTGAAATAAACCACTAGCAGGTAACCCAATCATAATGCAGGATTTTAAAGAGATAAAAAGCAGATTGAAACTAAGGAAAAATATACTCTAACAAGTATCGAGTATCGAATAAATAATATTTAAACGGTATCATCATTTCGGACAAAAACTATGGCAATGAGTTGATATTGTCATCAACAGCATTTGAGTCTTTTAAAAGAATGCTTTAAATTGTAAGATTCAAAAGACTGTACAATATACATTTGATTCTGAGTAAAAATCAATTATGAAAAATTATTTCCTGGTTTAAGAATAATTCAAACGCGCATAAACATTACATTAATACATTAAGTCCTTGACAGTGATGGAAAAGGAAGATGCAATTTATGTCTCTAGAATATTTTTCAGTTCTATTACTTCACAATGGTTATACTCACTTTAGAGTGTTGCCTAATGCCTCACTTAGTGGCCGGGAGAAGTCTGGGTTACCACTGTATATTCTCACCTGATGAGCACCTTCATTAAGTGCAACCTCAAGGGAAACAGATATGATACAGTTAAACTTCAATTATCTGGACATCTTTGGTCCCGTTTTTTTCCATGAAATGGCAGGTGAGGTTGGTGCAGTTGATAAGATCTCTGCCTTTCTAGCCACAAGGTCCCCAGTTCGATCCCGGCTTTGCCGAGATTTGATTATTTGTGCGACTTATTTTCCCCTTAAGCTAACTCAGCTTTTCATTCTTCCGGGATAATTATTTGAGTACCAGCGCCTGCTGGGAGCTCCATCCTGCTCTCCAGCCTGCAATGGGTTAACGTTTAATGGGGGAGTCAAAGACTTTCATCCGCTTAGCACTACAGCTAGAATCCAAAGATAAGCGTGGGCTCCATGGGCAACTTGGCTATTAACAATAGTTTATTCCACCTTGAACTTGCTTATTATTTTACAAATCAAAAGATAATTAATATGTGGCAAGGTGCTAGCTACCCGGAATAACCATACGGGACTATACAAGCCGGGCAGCAAGGATAAGCTAGGCTTTTTATGAATATCAATAAGTCATTGTTTCAAAAACCTTACGCGGTAACGTGTGCAAGTCAAAACGCGTCAACTGGTTAGAATATATTTAATCCTTCCGGAAATTCCAACAAAAGAGAAAGCAGTGACGAGAAATTAAGATGATAGACAGGATGATTAGCAAGTCTTTAGTCAGAGACTAAAAATGGCATTGTAGACCTACCTAATATTCATACATTTGGTTATTGGGACTCTTGAAAATCCGACTACGTACCCAGTTACCAACGAGGTGTATTTGAATGGATGAGAGAAGTTATGTGGACTCGTTTCTACCGACTTTAAATTTTCCTTGCCTCTGATTGGCTGCCGAAAATTTCAGATGTTCTGAAGATTAAATTATGTAAGGAAATCGGTTTCTGATGACTTCATAAGATTTCTGACGATTTTCCGAAGATAATTATATGCAAGAAAATCAATTTCCGACGATTTCTGCCAGTTTCCGAAAAAGATTCGGAAACTAAACTGGTCATCGGAAATTCCGAAGATGGGAAGGTCAGGGGGGTGAATGCTTAGGTGGATGGTCAGGGGGGTCATCTAAGGTCACTCTTTCAGACAACATAACTACTGCTTTTGACCAATTTGAACCCAGGTTTCTAGCATGCAGCTAGGCTTAAATTAGTTTTTCACTGAATATTTTGGTTTAACTTGATCGAGCCCCAGCTTACTAAATCTAGCCTCGGGGCTGGAAGCAGCATAATTTGAGCTATGGAATTCAGTAGCACAACAACTCATGATTCCTTACAAAATTAAATCCATGATTCATGATTCATTTTCTGTCATTCGTGATTCGTGATTCATGATTCCTATAGCACTTAATCGAACATAAAACCCAATTGATTCATGATTCCTGCCCACTTTTAATACGTGATTCATGATTCAAAACTTCGCTTTCACTCTCGAATCTAGCCGTGGTGCTGTTCCCTAAGACCAACATCATTTCTGTATATCGGATTTGGTTTCATTAATTTCAGATAGGTTTGAGTATTGCAATAGAAGAGATCTTTCAATCCGAAGGGTCTGCGTTAGTTCTGGAGTGTTTCACTTAATTTATATTAAAACAGTGATCGAGAAGTGTCTGTACATATCTTTCTGATTCAGGAACGCCTTAGATGTTTTGTCCGTACCTAGCTGAGCCATGTCTTCAATGTGAGGAGGGCACACGAGAAAGCCAAATATTTTTTTAATAAGGAACTCCATTCATAAAACATTTTAAGTTTAAATAAAAGCTATTACCTTTTTAATTGCTCAAGAAGTATAATCACGTGTATTCATCCAAACTCATACCTGAATCACAAAAATAGCTTGAAGTCAATAAATCTTCGCTATAATTATCCAAAATACCAACATTCATGATTTGCATTATGAATTTGGTAAAAAAGATTGTATTCTAAATCAATAGTTTAGCACTCAATGTTATAAAGTGAATCCGCTGACAAATCCGCGTCTGCAAAGGACAGAACAACATGGCATCGAAATTATGAACTTTGAACATATATTTTTCGTTCGTTTTTAAAAATTAAGCCGAAATAATTTGTGAGCAGTTAAAGGAAGGTAATAGCTTTTCTTTAAACCTAAATTGTTTTTTTTATTGGAGTTCCCCTTGAAGCTGAACTACGTTACTTAAATTTTCATGCAAAGAGTCATGGGTTTACACTTTGCCTGATAAACGCAATCTAACGTCGTGAAATTACCTTCGTCTCGGAGTCACTAGCCGGCTGCTGGCTGTTCTCGAGTCCAAGGAACAAAGCGAAGAACACGTAACCCAAACAACACAGCTGTTGACTGATTCTGTCCACCGTGTAAATCTGTTGGATTGGAACAAAACATGCAAGTTTGCTAAGGCCTGGAAAAAAAAAGTATGGAAATTTTCCAACGCTCGTGCAAAGCCCTAAAATGATTAAGATACAAAATCATACGAGTGTTAGTTGGTATTTCCAATTGAGGTGCTCATGTGGTCCATACTGGTTTTCATGGCAAGAGGCCTCTTGGAAATTCACTGGATTACGAGTTATTCTACGCAGTTACAATTCAAAGACATGCTTAAAACTAAAAACAGTAAAGCAACAAAAGATGAAGGCAATCAACGCTAAATAAAATCTCATGATTTCATGAACATGAAAGCTTCATAATGTTCCCATTATGGAGCTTAATCCCCAATTAATGGGAACTTAATTGTGTTCCCCACATTATTGTGGTTAGGTGACAAGTTAATCACAGAAGGATTAGTTAATCACTAACAATATAATTGGTGGGGGAACTTAATACCCAGTTACTCGCTCTTCACACTCAATAGCATGTTTTGAGTTCAAACTGTATAAGGAAAAGATGGAGAACTAGATAGAAGCTTTGTTAGGTTCTTTCGGTCCGAACACTTATATTCCTACCCCAGTCGCCAAAGTTTCGCCCAATATAGCTACAATTATGTTAGCAAATGTCATGTCCTTAACTCCTAAAATAGATGAAGTCTGCGAGTTTATTATTCGTTACAACATCAACCTGGTTTTTATCAATGAAACATGGCTGAAAGATTTCGTGTCGGATGGTGTTCTGCAAATTCCCGACTATGCTGTAGTGCGAAAGAACAGACAAGTAATTGATTATGGAGGAGTTTGTGCCTATATTCAGGAAGAATATTGTTATTACAAGCAGTTACAAGATCTGAGCTGCTGTGAAGATCATGAAACTCTTTAGCTTTGTTTAAGATCGAATCGTCTTCCCCACGGGTTTTCTTGCATCATTGCGTGTGTAATTTATAACCCTTCAAAGGCTGAAGGAAAGTTACTTCATGATAACTTATTCCAGTCCCTCGCTTTAGCAGAAGCACGTTATTCTAACTGTGGTCTTTTGGTCACTGGGGATTTTAACCGCCTTAATGGTTTGATAAACCATTTCCGACTCAAGTGTTCCGACGAGAAATGAAGCTACTTTAGATTTAATCCTCACTAACATGCATAATTACTATAGCCATCCACAAGCATATCCTCCTTTTGGGCTGTCTCATCATAACGCTATTGTGACAACTCCTAAGGATGGAAAGCATAACATCAACAGCGAAAAAGTAGTGTTTAGGCGCGACTTGCAATGAAACAGCACTGGGAAGATATTTAATGCAGATAAACTAGCTTCGGTTACTAACTCCTCTAGTGAGCTGTGAAGAAAAGTGGAAAGTTTTCCAAAGCGTCATACACTTAGGCTTCGATACCATCATACCTTCTAAGACAATCAAAATCTGCACGCCAGACGCCCTCTGGATGAACGAGAGATTAAAATCTCTAATCATGAAGAGGCAAAAGGGGAACTCAACTCAGTTTAAATACTTCCGTAATCTTGTTAACAGAGAGAGAAAAGTCTTCAGAGGGAAATACTACCAGTCAAACATCCAAGGAGAAAACCTGAAAAAGTGGTGGGATGAGGTAAAACGCCTGAGCGGCCTAAAGACTTCCCACTGGGACTTGGTTATTCAGATCAACATTGAATGGTTATCAGGACTGCCATTCAGGGAACAAGCCAACACCATCAATTTGGCTTTGCTTGACCCACCCAAAGAGTATAAACTACCAGCCGCACTTGAACGGGTTCCCTTAAGTCTAAGTTGCCCAAGATCTTAAAGGTAACCGAGCAGTGCGTGCTGAGAGCACTAGAAGTTCTTAACTGGTGGACCAGACAGAAATCACAACTGGTTGTTGAAAGAATTTGTGATCAGGTTGCCTATCCCATTATGGAAATCCTGAAAGCGTCCTACGCCAAACAAAGACTTCTTACCATCTGGAAGAGGTTGATGTGACATCCCTGCCAAAAAAGAAACCAGTGGTCCACCTAAAAAAAGATTTGAGGTCAATATCGCTAACACCCAGTATTTCCAAAGTAGCTGAGGAGTTAGTAGTGAACGACTTTGTGAAACAAGCGGTGATGAGCGTCCTTGATGACAACCAGTATGGAGCCATTCCAAACTCTTCAACCACAATGGATTTTTTATCGGATAGTTTCCAAATGATTAAATTTTCATCTTGGTGTTTTTCCGGGTTGGGTCCAGTCCCCACCGGCATGCCACAGGGCACTAAACTAGACCCATGGTTGCTTGTATTAATGATTAACGACCTGAATACAAATAAGCAACAATGGAAATATGTAGATGACACCACAGCGGCAAAGGTAGTAGGAAAGGTCAAGGAAAACCATGCGTAAGAAATAGCTGACAGTGTAATAGCGTGGTCTCGTGTGGCATGGGTTCAATTAAACGCCGATAAATGGAGGGAGCTCAGAATAAGTTTTGAGAAAGAACTAAGAGTCTTCCTTCCTGTGAAGTCAGAAGGGAAGGAGCTGGAGTTGGTTACCAGCACAAAGATATCGATACTAGGCCTTACAATTGCGAACGACTTGACATGGAATAAACATAGAACTGATATGATAAAAAAGGCCAGCAAATGACTATTTTCTAACTAGACTATGACTATTTTCAAATGACTTCTAAAAAGAGCGGGAGTTTTGGAAATCGACCAAGCACTATTTTATGTATCGTGCGTGAGATATGTTCTAGATTATGTAGCAACTGCCTTCTTTAACAGTCTATCCCAGTACTTAAACAAGGAGCTAGCGCGGCTTGAGAAACGTGGAATATCCATCTTAACCTCTGGAAAATACATCTCTGCAAAGGAAAAAGGGTTAACTCCCATTTTAGAACATCACAACAAATGTGCAGAAAGTTATCTGGCAATATTATCAGTGATCCAAATCATAAACTCAAAAAACTCCTCCCGCCAGTCAATAATAATTTCCGTTATAATTTAAGACGGCAACGCCCATTTAAAATGTCAAAGTTTTGAACAAAAAGAACAAGTGACACTTTTATATTTGTGATATCAAAACAGCCCAGGCTTTTATTTCATGTATGTAACGTTTCATATTCTAATAGAACATTAAATTATCGATAATTCAATAAGATCCTTTTTTAATTTAGTTTTCAATTATTTAACTAATGTTTCTAGTATTTATAAATTTTGTAAATAGTTTATAATAATTCTAAATTTTTTTGTAAATAAATGCGCAATTCAGCCTTTGGCTGCAATGCAATTTTTTAATAAACTATCTATCTATAATAGCTGGAACACCATACTATGTCCGAAATGTTCCACCTCTAATAATTTACGTAATGTACCTTGAAGCTGTTACTAGATATCTGGTTATCTTCTTTGCCATTTGTTTAATTTAGTTTTTATTTCCATTTTTTTTCTTGAATTTTCTTTTCTTTTTTAGAACACATTTCAACTAATTTATACCAGTGTTCGCTGTGATACATGTATCCTTGGTGTAAACCGGCAATTGTAATTCACACGTAATCTGGAGGCATGCTCTGTTATGTGTTCCCGGACCCTGAGGCCGAAGGTAACAAATAAATAAACAATTTCTTGTTCAAAAAGCAACTTTAAATATAAATGATTTTAATAGTTAATATTTTTCCCCCCCTCAATACTTCTAGATTTTGCATACTAAAAATTCTCTTAGTTATCGTTATCTTTATATTTTTTTTAGTTACAGTACTATAATATGAAAATAACTGACCTTTAGCACGAGTGTTGCTGCGGGATGTACTACTAGCTCTCTGTATTCAAATCTACTGTTGTATTCTGGATGATAAATATCCGAGTCCAGGTTGGCTTGCACGTCAATTTCTGCACCAATTCTAACATGAACATTAAGTTAAGTTGAAAACGAAAACTCTCCACTAAAGTTTCGGACTTTAGTCCTTTTCCAACGGTGTCTAACTAAAAAATACTTTCTACAGCTATTACTTTATTAAAACGTAGCATTCACTCGTCACATATTTTAAAAAAAGAGATTATTCTTCAAAAAACGCAAGTATGCATGAAAAAGAGATTATTCTTCACAAAACGAGTAAATAAGAAAAAGAGATAAATCTTCACAAAACGAGTAAGTATGAAGAAAAGATTATTCTTCACAAAACGAGTAAGTATGAAGAAAAGATTATTCTTCACAAAACGAGTAAATATGAAGAAAAGATTATTCTTCACAAAACGAGTAAATATGAAGAAAAGATTATTCTTCACAAAATGAGTAAATAAGAAAAAGAGATTATTCGGCTTCACAAAAATGAGTAAGTATGAAGAAGAGATTATTCTTCACAAAACGAGTAAATATAAAAAAGGATCAGCCTACCTGCCGTATGCCTTGTCCATAACTCTTCCTGCAACCTGCATGAAAAGTGGCGGATTTGGAAAATAAAAATTTCGACAATTGATAAATTTTACGGAGTTCACAATCGCGACCTAAGCAGTATTTCGGAACACTAAACGTAATGAAAAGCTATTACTATTACTATGGCTATTGAATACTTAATAATATCAAACTTAAACCTTTTGAAATAGCTGTGTAAATTAATCAAGATGGTTTGCAAAACAAAACGCCATTTCTAAGGAGTAAATAATTTTATTCTAACCCACTTGAGAACAAACAAGTCAATGTAGTACCGAAAGTTGCATTCATTCTTTCAGTAACAATCAAATATTTTGAGTATTAGTTGTCCCAGTCAATTAACATGAACAATATGAAACAGCTCGCCTACTACATATTATTTTTACCAATTTTAAGGATACATTCTATGCCAAATTTAGACTTCACAATTTCGTCATAATCTTTCATTTTCTTTTCGTTCAGGAATCGTCTAGACTCTTTCACTTCCAAAAATAATTAAGAAATAAAGCATGTTCTCTGTGCCTTCATAGACTGGTGAAAACCGAGGCGAACATTTGGGAGACTTTGAGAGCAGATCAGCGAAACCCCGAGATGCAGTTGAGGGTTTTCACCTACTCAAAAATTCCCACAAAATTGCCTAGGTTTAATTTCTTTTATATAATTATAATTTGGCGTTTTAACAAAGAAAAACACGATATACGAAGCGCGTATGAATAATTTTCTTCTTTCATGAAACTGTAACTTGTCACAACTTGGAGATAACCAGCCATATTCCCCACATCATTTTCGTTCTTCATAGGGTTATGAAAACACACTTGTAGACCAATCAAAACGCACGTGCTATCCAGATTCTTCTGCAAACTAAGTTCAGAATTAATATAAAAGTTCCTGAAGTTGTGTTGCATATTCAACGATTCATAACGATTTGCAGTAGTTTTGAGAATTCAGATAAATTAGAGAATTCAAGAGTTGCCAGTATGTAAATTTTACGCTAAAATTGTGAATATCTAGTGAAATGTTTTAAAAAAAAAGCAACCGATATTAGGTTTTTTGGTACTTTTTGTTGAAGGCATCAAAACCTGTTAAGATTGGCCCAACGTTCTGAAGTTTGAATCCATTTCCATCTTTGCCATCCGTAGCAACAAATGAAAGGAAACATAATAAACGTCATCATATTGTCTTACATAACAAACCTAGACCATTATTTTTGGAAATCAATTGAGGAAAAGACATTTTAGGATTCTCAAAAGACCCTATTAAAATAGCTTGACATAGCCCATGTAACCATTTACATTGAATTTAACATGATGCAACAAAACTCACGACGAATTAGGTGATGAGCTCATAACAGAGACTAAGTCAAGAGTAAGATCGGGCCTTTGATTTTGGTTGCCTTTTATAGTAAAACTTATTTAACGGATAGTTTACCTTTGAAAATGTCACACTGTCTGGTAAAAAGCGAGCACCGTCTATGTAAAGATCAAAGCCTTGCCCAGCAACGAATGTATCGGTGACAGCAGTTGAACGGTTGTGTTTTATCCACACACTCTATAGAAATAAAACAAACCCCAAGGTAAAATTCACAAAACATTCCGTTTACGCAGAATTTCTATTACGTTTTCCTTGCGTGTTGATATAAATAGCTTTCGCCAGTGGGAATACATTTCAGTAGTTACGCAAGAAACGTCTCGGAGGATAACAAAGCATTCCGTAAGTGATCGTAAACACGTCTAAGAATGTTTTTTAGCTCGTGGAGAGCTATTGGAATAGTTGGCGAATCAGGACGTCAGGCGTAAACAGAAAATTTGTAATCGATTTCTGGTTGTCTCAAATTCGGCAGGCGCATTCATGCATTCGTTAAATGGTCGTTAAGAATACTCTTATTCAGCTACCAGTGGAAAAAATCAATATGTCACGTGATATTTCGGAGTTCGGTACATGACTTCGGCAAACCAGCACATGTGGTTGATCACGGGTAGGGTATATGTGAATTAAATTTTCCTAGCTGTAATTAGTAAAAACTTAACGATTTATTTACAAAAATATTCCCGAAACGTCAGTAAAAAAATTATTTCCACTACGGATTATAACTAATTTATTTTTAAAAAAACTGTTTCTGTAGAAACACGACACAGCATTCCACTTAAATTTGGCACTCTAGCTTCTAACGGTACTAAGGAAGGAACTTCGTTCCTTTACTTAGATCAACTATCTTTTTATTCAATCTTTATTTTCCTCCATACACTGCCCGCCCGCCGCCTTGATCTCTTTCTGCATTCATGCATTAATAATGTCTGTGCAATCCCTTCATTTTTATCAACATATTTAAAAGTTCTTTGACAAAGAGCTAACATTCAAAAGATCAATTTTGTGCTTCTTTTATGGCGATGGTCAAACTTTTCAATCTGGAGTTGATGAAGTCAAATGATTGTTGATTGGTTGATTCCTTTATTGGTAGATTAATTTTTTTTTGTAACAGTTGATTGATTGCTTAACTGACAGGCAATATTCTACATCTTTGCCATACTCGGTATGATGTTATTCAATGGCGCTACTGATCCAACACGTCTATCTGTGATTGGAAACAGTACTTGGTACAATATAAGGTAATTATATCAACTAAATCTCATTGTCTCAATTTCGAAATCTAATGAAACTATACGAATCTAGCTTGCTGTCAGTGCAACAAATGTATTTAATGTATATATTAGTAACGTTGGAGTGTAAGTTTTTATAGCTCCGTGTCAAATCTTATATTTTATTGCCAATTGCAGTATAGGATTCATCTTAGGTTTCTTCATTATTTTTTGTTATTATACATACCAGGAGTTAACTTTAATTTCACATTTCTCATAAGCCTAACGCTCGGGAAAATGAGCGACCAATCCCTGTGTAATCGACATTAAATGAATTATTAATATCATTATCATTATTATTATCAATTTTGTAAATATTATTATGATATCAATAATGATAGTAATAACAAGAAAAATAATAATTATAATTATTATTATTTTTACTATATTTCATTCATAAATGCCAAAACTGTGTAGTTATTTGGTTGGAGATTTGCTTGGCTACATTTACGTCACTTGGTATGACGAACTCGAAAGGATCTCGTAGGATAGATTTGGAATTCAAATTCTTTTAAATGCTATTCGTGTTTCAGTTTCAAAATAACGCAAGTAAATATAAAGTTCTACAGTTAGTTATAGAAGGCATAACTACAAGTCTCAAAGGTTAAAAGCTTCCAAATTGACAGCGAATATAAAATCAAACTTTTTCAAACTTTTTCTGAGGAAATGTGCATAAAAATGCTACTGAAGAGCAAAGCTACCTTACCAGTGATACAATTTTTCTTATTTTCTGTTGTTTGTCATTGTTTACATAATATAATTATTATGAAGTCAATAGCTGAAAATTTGCCGTTTAACTAATTTCAACATGATCATTCCATTTTTGAACATCATTTTATCATAACTAATTAATTTAAGGTGGGCGTAGTCACGTGACCGCTAACTGCAAACGTCCAATCAGTTAGGAAATTGGTTTAGCTCGAAATAACGTGAAATATGATTTGTCATGGGTGGTCATTTACGCAAAATTAAGGTCAAACATTTTTTGGAGCAGTGCCATATGAAGTTTAATTAACTAACAATGGGAGGGTTAGACCGTTATAAGAACAATAGTAAGTACAATAGCTGCAAGATAGAATGCATCGAGCTGAGCACATGCACGGAGTGGTCGCTAAAATTACAACGTGCAAAGACCTTTTTTAGAGTCGTCGGGACTACGAGGACGTAACAGCCAAAACTTTCTCAGTATTTGTTTAGCTTTATGGAAAAATGTTTAATCATTTTTCAATTAACAAAGTTTAAGGGAAAGAAATAAACCCCTAATGACCCGAACAAAAGAGTAAAGAGCGAAACAAAAATTTAATTTTTTCAAGACGTCGTAGCTGGCGTTCCCGTCCTCGATGCGTAAGGTCCCTAATATTTAGTAATTTACCTGAGTCATTTTTATAATTACCAATGACTTTATGGGATGATAATCGTTTTGATGAACATATTTAAGTAAGTGCGAAATTGAAGTCGTAAAAAAACTATCATGTTTGAAAGGAATTTGGACATCTGTGAAACCCGTACGGTGTTCAAATCAACTGGACTATGAGGTCACAAAATTGATCACAATATTCGCTGTCCACATAACACACAATCAAAGGAAAACGGGAGGAGCTCATTGGTAGACTCGACTCGGTGATGTGACAGCAAGAACTAGAAACGACACATGTAGAACGAAATGCTAGTTATGAATCGTCTACCTTCAAAACGTTAGACAAGGATGGTTTCTACAATGACCTCAAGAACCATCTTTACCAAGTAGGACCTTATAACAGTAATACATCTATAGTTTTTGAAGACTTCAATGCTAGATAAGGATTGACAGACATTGAACTCATCTTGAAATTACAGGTCGCCATTATATTTTTTATGACGCCACTAACAACATCAGCAAGAGACTAGTTGCCTTGAATCAAAATTTAAACTCCTTCCTGCTCAGAGAAGAATAGACCATTTTCGCATTGCAGATGCCGCTAACTTCAATGAAAACGGACTCAGTTTTTGCAGAGTTAGCCTCAACAAGGCTAACACTGCAAAAACTGAATCTGTTGTCATTACAGTTAGCGGCATCTGTAATGCAAAAATGGTGTAATCCTTTCCAAGATGAAAAATTTACTCTGGAGCTGTACAGCTTGTAAGCCTGTGGAGATATACTCAGGTCTGGAGCTGTACAGCTTGTAAGCCTGTGGAGATATACTCAGGTCACCGTATTGTCAACATCAGAGTGTTTTACAGTGTAAGAACAACAAGAGCAAAACCCAGTAAAAGGGCAACCTTCAACTGAAAGAAATAATCGGGAAACTTCTGAAAAGAAACAGTTTTAACTT
>JAPEIX020023429.1:0-12344 GCA_026122405.2 Zoanthus sansibaricus
GCAAAGATGGCGAGAACAAATTGTTGAGACAGAAAACAATCTCATGCAAGAAAACAACACAAAAATCGTTCCTAAAAGTTAACATTTACTTGTAAAAAGGTTATTTCCATAACATAATTTAAATATTTAAGAAAACATTTACTAACCATGTCGGGTTAGTTGGACACATGTTTAGTAACCAAACGTTGAAAATTACTAACCGTTGGTTAACAGGTTACCGTTAATTTCGAGCCCTGATAATATTTATGAAAATGCAATACAAGTAAACAGGATTAATTGCTACGAAGAAAATGTTTTTAAGTTTGATTTTAAGCTCCAAACACTGACAGTGATTCCAGCGTGCTACAAAATAAATGTTCACCGGATTCTGTTGATTCTAGTTTATTGCATAAAGGAGATTTCTAGCATAATTTCTATGCAAAATAATTTCCTCTTCTTAAAGTGCAGCTTTAGACAAGTGCCACAGTTGACCATAGGCATACTTCATAAAGCCTGCAAAATGAGTATGGCTTAATAAAAATTATTAAAGAAGTAGAAAAAAAAATAACTAACCAAAACTTTGACTATTCACAGAGGTCGATGGAGCTAAAAAGTCACAAAATATTGTCTGGAAACAAAATCGAGCAAAGACAAGTTTGAAAATTTAACTGAAAGAATGATCTCTCTTAAGACTAATTTCACGTTTTAATCTTTCATCAACAAACAAATTAAACTTATGAAACAATTTGTTTCTTTTCTAAATGTGCGATTTGTTTTTATATATTAAATTCAGTCTGCAAACGTTCTATTTCTGCTAGCAACTTTGTTCAGGCCTCCATACTTCACAAGTCTGTCCCATTGCATCATGGAAAAAGGCTAATATTTTCCAGCGGGAAAATCCTTCTCAATCGATTTGTTACTTTTTATAAAAATTATGTCCGAGACCATACTAACAATCTGCACAAAAAAAGCATCCAGATGCTTTTTTATGTTGGTCAAACTGACCAAAACGTAGAGTACAGTTGCATTTTGAGACTAAGCACATTTGCTACAAAGAACCGTTTTCTACAAATGACAAAGCATCAGCCGATCGAGATGAGCATTTCAACAGTTTTGCCGAATTCACAGTGCCAACAGACATTTCTTTGATATTGACAAAGTTTAAGCTTTTTGTTAGTTTTAGCAGCAACATGAAACAGATACGGGAATAGTATCAATAGAGTGTTTTTGCCGTCCATTATAAACTTGTTATTCATATGAAATGGCATATAATATTTGGATTAAAACTTAGTTTAATAAAACTTCATTTTATTCCAAAACTGGAGTTTTTAGGGTCAGTGGACTCCAATACCTATCACTAATAACATACTTGTATACAAACCTTTTCTTCTGGGCTAACACGTGCTGCGGTTACAACACCATCCGGTAGTTTGATTTTACTGCTCACCACTACGTCACATCCTCGTGATACAGCAAAGGTGGTACCTCCAACATCCAGTTCAGGGTATTTCCATTTTTTAAAGTCTTTTTTGAGTCGCTGATGCAAACATGAGAACATATTTTATCGTTAGCTAAGGCACTGGTAGACAGGGAAAGTTTTTCTGCAACTTGAGACCCAACATACTTGATAGCTGGTTTTAAAACAAACTTTTGAAATGCGTCAGCCAGTAGCTACAAATAATTTAGAAAACCTAACGAATGAAAATCTTTATAAGTAGTGTAAGAAATAAAGATTAACTCTTCATTTAAAAATGCTGACGTACAGTATTTACAAAAGTTTCTTTGTCAAAACGAACGAGCAATGCTCTGCAAGGGAATGAGTTTTGTAAAATAAAATTTGCACCATGCACTGAATAACTAAGCTTAGGGGTCGATCATTGGACTTTTGATGGGGGAAGGGGGGTGATTTAGAAAAAAGATTTCATGCACACAAAAAATCACGAAAATATTTGTTTTTTCATGAATAAATTGCCGCCGCATGATTAAGGACTAAAAAAAACTTGCAGAACAAATCACTCCCACCCCTCAAAAGTCAAATGCTCGATCCCTTACAACACAACAATTTTAAAATAAAAAAAAGAAATTTGTCGTATATAAGTGTATCCGTTCAAGATATTTATATTTTTATTATAAATATTGAGATTCACTCATAGTTTTCTACATTAAGACCGCAACGTCTTCAATGACGCTGAAGCAATATTTTGCTCTCTTTCTTTCAAAACATGGAAACTGACCTTTAGACTTGACGGTTTTTAAAGTCTTTGCTTTTATGTTTTTACAATTTTTTTGCTTTTTTCTATGACATTATATAATTAGCTCTTCTATAATTTTGTTTTGTTGTTTAACCTCGGTCTCGTAGATCGCCATTGTTAAAAATACAGGTATTTTTGTATTTTGTGTTGAACATTTTCTTTCAATGCTGCTTCCACTTCACATATTATATCAGTTAGAATATTTTAAAAGTCGCTCCTGATTAAACAATATTTTTCTCGCACATTAGCTATTAGAACTTTTTTTTAAGTGTGTTTTAAGAAAACTGTGAGTAAATCTCTCTGAAGATATATTTGGAACAAAATGCAACAGGTTGTTTTGGAATTTAAGTTCGCGAAAAGACTTTTCAATACGCCTTACCCACTAGAATTGAAATGCAGCTAGTCTATAGGATTAGGTCATAAAAATGATCATAGGTATTTCAACCCTTTCTTCGCATTCTCTGCTCCTAACAAGGTAGTTTTCGAGTCCTAGGCTAGTTGACAAGAGCGCTGTATACTCACTCATGGTTCGAATTCCGCTGAAACATTTCTTACTTGCATTCTATTTTAAATCACGGCTGTACAAAGTCACTTACACTAGAGAGTACATTTCTCCTTAGCTATTTTATTACTTGGCTCTTTTACTTAAAAACATCATATAACTAGTTCAATGAGTCTAAACCAACACAAAAACAAAATTCGCTTAAAAAGCTCATATGGCTCCTGCATATTGCTATATGAATGCGTTAGACTTAATAGTCTAGCTTGATTATTGCTGCCGCAGCGTAGCGAGCCTGGAGCGAGCGAAGTAAGGTAGCGACTCTAATCTGTACAGGGGCAAAATTCTCGATTTGTCCCCGTGATGCTTCGCGGCTAACCATGATCCCTTTCGCAACTATATAACAGAAAAACTTCACGTGGGCCGACCTCTACAAATTCCTTTCTGGTTGCTTTATGGTAAGTGATGTTGGTCACTGTTTTTGTGTATGATTTTAGACAATATGTCGAGGTTTTTTATCTGTTACTCATTGTCTTACGATCAAGCGGAACGGCTGTTTATTGATAGAGTTACTTGTTCAATGGACCTTTATATTTTATGAGCTTAATTTGACGGATTTCGAAATTTTACGTATTGTATGTAAGAATCACACCTCGAACTAGTCCCTTATAAAAATTTCGCCTTATCAAAAATTTGTCAGATATATTGAAATACATCTGTTGAAAAATACTATGATTCTGATTGTTATTGTTACAGCATCTAAACAAGGAAAATACAAAAACGATATTTCCATCTATAATTGCTTAGACATTTTTGACATGCACAGTGGCAATGCTATGATTTTAAAAATCATCTCTGATGAATGATTTGAACGCCAAGCAATAAAACCTACAACAATGAATGTAGTTTATTTGTTGCCAGTTTGAAAACTTATTTGTATCAGTGCCTCTCTAAGAATTTAAAAAATATCAACGATTACAGCAGATACAACTTATTCTATTTTTAGTACCCATATTTTGAACATTTTACATTTGTAAATTATAATGTTCACATTTGTGTTTTCAATTTGTAGTATTGACCAGCTACTTCATTTCACAAGATCTGTAGAATTTGGTAAGTACTTTTGCATGCACCTAATAGAACCTATAAAAAATGATATGCCTTTTGACACTTTTAGTCAACTTGACAAAATAATAATGGTGTCCAAAGAGATTATAATTTCAGATTTTGTTATCCTTCGTTAAAAGCTTGGGTTTTTGAATAATAAATCATTTGTTTGAGTTTGTTTGTTTTAATTGACACGTTAGTAAAGTTCCTATGCTATTCTATGTGTGTGAGTGTAGGGTTTAATTGTACCAAGCACACAAGTGTAAAGGGGAGTGTTTCCTGGGCAGCAATGCATGCCTGTTAGGTAAACTAGTAAAGTAAGTTCATATATTGAAACTTGACTTTGCGAGAAGAGAGATTGCTTCTAAAATGAAGATTTATTTTCGATGGATGTTGTTTTTGGTAAGTATTTTAAGTTGTGTCAGACCCTATGCTTAAGTTGTTTTTTGAGAAATCAAAATCAAGATTTTGTGGATTGGGAGGAACAAATGTGATGACATTAGGGGTCAACTTGACTGTAGAAGAGGCAAAAGCCACAAACATCCTTACCTTCCTCTCCGATTCAGTGTTACAACAAACACACAAGCGCATATCTAACAAGTTACTGTCTTGAATCTCCTTTCCAAACAGGTAGCATGCAATGTCTTTATAATAATGATCACGTGAGTTCTTTATAACTTTCGCCCAAGCACAGAAATGAGTAACCTCAAAACTCGTCTGGGAAAACGATACTTTTGGACTTGAAACCTCTTTCCAAAGTCCTTCATTAAAGCACATTAACGTAAGTTCAGGTTGTGAGGCCTCGTCAAGTTCCACAGGAGACACAAAAACAGGAAGTGTCACTGCGACTGGTTTTTTAAAACAAAGGTTGTCAGGTTTAGTTTGTACGTGAAGGACTGGGGCAACACAATCACCCTCTGGAGGACCTGTTTTCAGGAAACCCAAACACAATTCTGCTTCTGATTCAATAGAACCTTCCGGAATGTCAATGGTGCATCCTAAGTATGATACTTGTCCCCCTTGTGGTGTGATTGTAAACCACTTGCGGAGTTGCTTCTCTTCTGGAATTAAAAAACAGAGTTGTGTTGTAATTTTATCTGGCTGTATTAACGGGACTGGTTGGCGCAGTTGGTAAGATCTCTGCCTTCCAACCACAGGGACCCCAGTTCGATTCCGGGCTCTGCCAATCATTACTCAACTTTCCATTCTTCCGGGGTAGGTAAATGAGTACCAGCTTCTGCTGGGAGCCAACCTGCGATGGATTAGTGTCCCTTCCAGGGGTCCATGGTTCCATGGGCTACTTGGCTAACAAAGGACATAGCTTTAGCTTTTTAATTGGATATAACTTATTATGCGGTCAAAAATTTTATCGTTATTCATTAAGCACTGTACACTGTTTCTTTGAAACGATATACTGTTTTAAGGAAAAAGACGAACCTTTTGAATTTAAACATATTTCGGCAGGTCCACTGCCACTTTTATTTGGTACAAAGTAGCCGATAATGTTACACAGTGTTATAATATTTTACTACTTGTTATGAATATGGAAGAAGAGGTAAATTGCAAGCAAAATGTAATTATCTGTTAATGTACATTTACACGATACAGAGCCAAACAGATCGCAGGAGTAGCTTATATTATCAACACTAGCTTTATTTTATATTAGTTATCAAATACCTGTGCAATGCTTTAAAAAGAGGTCGTCTCTTTTCATCTCTCTATCTATGAGCGCCTTGCCGAGGGTTTCAAATGTAACTGAACATCCATCCTTGAGCCATATCATCAACATTTTAAAGCATCTTAACTGATCATCGTTTTTGTCTTCGTCTAGCAATTTTTGAACTGATTCTGCAAGGCCAAGAAGATTTCCAAGCGTCGTCCACTGATGACCGATGTCCAGGCAAAGCATAAACATGTCAACTTGTGTAGGAGCATGTATTTTATCCTTAGTATGAAAGAACAACTTGCTAAGTTAATTGGCAAAAAGCAAAGCTTTGACAGAAAATAAACAACAAGTCTCTTTTATGTTATGTATGTTATGAAATTGTGCCGTGTGGGGTCCATATTGCTGTACTAAAAAGTAATGCTGCGAGCGGGTCAGTTTATAAAGAGTTTGTCTGACTTTCTGCCACAGACACAAAATATTTCAGTAACTAAATCAAATTATTTCCAAGACTAATTAGGGTCAATGAATATTGCAGTTTTTTGTATTGCTTTGTTTTCCTCTGCTTTCAGCCAGCCGGGGTGTTTTTTGGCGGAAAGCTTGCAGAGATATTACTGACAGCTCCAGCCATGCAGCCACGCTTTGAAGCTATTAAAGGTAAATATTAAAATGACGTTATTCCATGGTGTTACAAACCGATACAAATACAGAAACATCTACTTTAGAAGTGAGATCTTTCACAAGTGCAGCCAATAAGTGAGAAACGCTCAACACAATAAGTAAAAACTTGCATTCAAAAGACCTCCTATAATATTCTGTTTAATGTAAAACTATTAATGATTGTGCGACGTCACACTTTCTAGTAACAGCAAAGCCTGATTTATTCCGAAAATCTGAGTATATAAAAAGGCGTTTTGTCTTTTCATCTATTTCTTAAAAGATATGTTTTTTCAGGCAGCTAATGTCATCATTAAATGAAGACTTAAAGCTATCCATTTACCTCGACCCTATAAAACCAATTTCCTGATGCTGCATTTGCAGCTTCTGGGCATCGCCCAATAGGGGAAAGCTGGATGCAGTTCTCATCAAGACAACCGTTGAGCTTGTGAACATTGCATATTGAGTTCTCTTCTCTTTTTTCAATCTTAAAGATACACCTCATTTCTGCAATGTTTTGTAACTTTGTACGAAGTAACAACAGAGTTGTTTCCAGAAACTGACGTATCTTTCCACTGACAATCTTGCATAACTTAGTAGAGACCAAATCTGCCGGGGTGTCTAGAATTATTTTGTGGAACATCATATTTTCTAGTACAATTAATTCCAAAAATTTGAGTCGAAAAAGGAATTTTATCCTGTTATCTATTTTTCAAACAATGATATGTTTTTGAAAAGCTAATGATTAGTAATGAAGACTTTAAGCTATCAATTTACCTCGTCCCTATAACACCAATTTCCTGATGCTGCATTTGCAGCTTCTGGGCCCCGCCCAATAGGAGAAAGCTGGATGCAGTTCTCATCAAGACAACCGCTGAGCTTGTGAACATTGCATATTGAGCTCTCTTCTCTGTTTTTAACCTTAAACACACACCTCATGTCCGCAATGTTTTTGAATTTTGTACGAAGTAACTCCAGAGTTGCTTCCAGAAATTGACGTATCTCTCCACTGCGTGTCTTCATTAACTCCGAAGAGACCGAATCTGTCTGGGTTTCTAGGATTATTTTGATGAGTTTGCTGTGCCATCCAATGTGTAGATAGAAGAGTTTTTCGTCCCGTACTGCAAACGTGAAATAGTCTGTTGAGAGAACAAAGCCCTCACAACACAAAACTTCCGACCATTGACAACACTCTCTTCTCAAAGCTGTAAAAAGGTCAAATGAGCATTCAGAACATTCAATGTATAGAGGTTCTAAGCAGATTTTTCTTTCCTCATTCATCAAAGCTTTTGGACAATCCTGCAACTGAAAAGGAATCAAAAATCATTATGCACAAAATGGAAAACATGTTTATTTGACGACAATTTACAGTTCTAAAAGCATAGAAGCAAATTTGATTGCCTCATCTAGAAATGTTATTTATTCAGAGAATTAAACCTAATTTGAATGTTCAATCAGATTCTGTTTGTGCCAAACTTTTCGTTTGACAGTTTTTGTTTGACACTTTTAAAGTTTTGCTTGTGTTTTTGTTGTTTTTGTTGTGCAATTCAGCTAAGGTTGAAATATATTCAACAATGTATTTATTATACCTATGTAAACTTCGCTTTACTTCAATAACAATGACTTGAAAATGACGTTGGGAGACGTCGACACGTCAAATAAACATGTTATCACTTAATCTTATTGTAAAATTGTTTATTAAGAACTGTCTTATCCGCATGTAAAGATAAGGCAGAAATAAATGAATAAATAAACAGTTAAACAATTAATAATAATTCATGAATAGTTAATTAACTAGTTCATAAAATCAAGATGAAGAAAATCGATAAATAAATGAAGTTAAAAAGGTATTATATTTCATTACTTTTTGGAAATCTGTCACAGTTATTTAATTATTTTCCTAATCAATTCCTGTTTTCTTTTCAAATTGAGTTGATCATCCAAAAGAAAAGACCTTGCATAAGCGATATTAGCCAATGAAGGTCAGAGTGACACGAGGAAACAATATTTGCATCTTCAACAAACCATGTTTTGCACTGCAAGATACCATTACTTTTCAGCACTCTTACCAACTGAGGTAGGAAGTCACGACTGGAAGATTAGGTCATTTTTAGTGAATCCTTCAGTACGAGACTAAGATGTGAGGATTGAATTTTGTCAGCCAGCGTGTTTCATCCCTTTAATTTAAAAAGGGTGTGCATAATGGACTTTCAAAAGTAGATTTTTTTGAAGCCACAATTTTCGATATGGATCATCCACAAGTCTAATAATGGAAAATGACATAAAATACAAAAAACTGATAAAAAACAGAGCCAAGTGATAATGGCTCTAGCATCATTCTCAAGGTTACATAAATAAACAAAAAAAAAAGGTTTATGAAACAGCTAAGTTGAAATTATTTGCATAACATTATTTCATAAACAAGGCAGTCAAATTTGTCCATAATATTTAGTAATGCTTATAAATAGATGACACCGGGTCTGCCTAATATGCGAGCCAGCGAGTCACAATGCAAGCCATACAAGTCACAATGCGAGCCATGCGAGCCAAGGTGCAATCAATGAAAAATAAAATTATTTAAAATAGAAAATTAATTTGCATAATCGTACCTTACACAAAAATTAGTTCTCTTTTGAATATCGTCATATTTTACCGAAAATAAATATTTTTTTTTCAAAAACTAGTCTTCTGCATTAGCCGGCTATACGCCAGCAAACGGTCCTTCACTTTTAGATTCTTTTTGAAAGCTGACTTTTTGAGAGTTTTCAACTGGTCATGGCTTGAATTTCATACTTTTACTCCAGTGAATCTAATATTGAATTCTCCATAATTTGACCGTGCTTGCGGTAAAGAATAATTCATTTTTAAGGCGAGGCTTGTGTTCTAACAATGTCTTTGGTTAACTTTGGAAAAAAACAAGTAAACAGAACTTGGCAGATTTCCAAGATAATCGTAAATAAAGATTGCATTATGGAAGTAAACAAAATCACAAAATTTAAGAATGTTTATTTTTACAAAAACTGGGCTTGTGTGTTCACGATACTCGGAAAACATGATAGTGCATAAGGCCTTTTTTGTAGGATGAATAAAGAGTTGACTGTAGAACTGCATGTATTACTCCAAGCTAAAATGCCATCAGGGAAAAAAGGCCTGGATATATTAAAGCATAATAAGGACTGGTCAGAATATCTATGTTCACTAGATGCCCAAGTTTCGATAATACTCCGATATTTCTTTTTATCTTTTTGCTCAGAAACGACTCATTGATTTTCCAGTTTAGATTTTTATCAATTATAACTCCTAGGTATTTTACATTATGTTCATATCTAAAAAAATTGTCTCTTATAGCTACGTTGAGAATGATTCTAATACTAGACTATATAGAAATGAATATAGTTACATACTAAAAATACAATCACACTTAAAGCCGCCGCTACATGTCGCTAATGCATGTAACTCGCATCACATATCAAAATACAGAGTTATAAACCGTGGCTCACATGGCTCGCATTGTGACTCACATGACTCACAGGCTCGCATATTAGTAAAACTCAATGACATCTCTTTAGCTTCGTTCCTTGTAATGACATAATAATACATGAGTTATTCAACATAAAAAGAAAAGTGCCTTGTTTCTAAGTACAGTTTAACTTGTGAACAAAAAAGACAGGAAAACCTGCTGGATTCTGAAATGAATAAAAAGATGCAAGATATTTATTCTAGTATAAGCGTGCTGTAACTATGACTAGTCTATAGATGAAGTTATTTCTATCCACAAAGTCTCAAACAATGAACATTTAAGATTGATTTTCACATTTGCTCAGCTCACAAATTTGCCTTTAAAACGCTGGTCTGCTGACTACTCTAGAGAGTTTGTTTACAAAGAAACAATTGTAAAAAGATCTAACATTGTGGCCTTTGGATAATAAGATAAGTTTTGCACCGTAACTTCCGAGTTAATCTATCGACAGACAATCCTTTTGTAACTCTGCAAAATGCCAACACGAAATGGTTTGAATAAAGGGCCTTTTTACGCAGATTGTTTGGCGATAACCCAATCAAATCATATTGTACTACAAATAATCAATTAAATGCCTTTGTTGAGCTTGCATGGTTAGAGGGCTTTAGGAATGAAGAGATGATGGTGAATCAATTCTAGCACGAGTTAGTACGTAAAATAAGCATAGTTCTGTGAAAATGAAAAAAAATACATGACATATGAATAACATAATGTTTGTATTAGATGTTACTCGCTAAGCATGAGCTATCCGCTCTAAAACTTAATAGACCATTTTCGCATTGCAAATGCCGCTAACTTTAATGACAACGGACTCAGTTTTTATAGTGTTAGCCTCAATATGAAGTTAAATATTTGTAACTACCAACGTAGTTTTACACTATGAGCAACTACATGTATTGTTGAAGGTGTGACTTCTCGCTCTCTCTCGCAAGTATTTTTGAATATTTAACAACAAAACGAGGCTAACACTTTAAAAACTGAATCTGTTGTCATTACAGTTAGCGGCATCTGCAATGCGAAAATGGTCTATTCTAAAGGATGCCAGAGGCGTTGCAAGGGGAGGGTTGTCAGGTGCAAACAACCCCCCTTTCGAACATCAAGAAAAGGAAAGTCCCCTTTAACTTTCAAAAAAAAAATCCTATTAGAATAATCTAATTCAAATTGTTTTTATCCTCCAAACTTTTATTAGAAATCTGACTTATTGTCCACCCCCTACAACAGTAAATCTGGCAAAAATTTTGGGGTGAGTGACTCCCTGACCTTCAGACAACCCGCGTGTCAACAATTTTTGATGACGCCTATGTTTTCCCACGAACTAAAATGAACCGAACACTATGTGAAATACCTGCTCGTGTTAGCATTGGATACCCAGCCCACTCTCTCCCTTGTTGAACGCAATAGATTTGCAACATAAATAGGATGCATTTTTTAAGTACAATTGAACTAATGAGGAAAAAAAGTCCTGCTGTATTTTCATCATTTCAAGAATGTATATTAAACAAATCTACAATTTTGAACCATAAAGTTAAGAAACAAACATTTAAAGTAGCTGCTTAAAACACAAGTTGAATTAAGATAACCTTTCTCCGCTTATAGGGAATACCACTGTCATCAGTTTTCTCAGGTTCTGAAAAAAAATAAATGTGAAATATTGTTATATAGATAATTTTTAAAAACACACAAGAGTTTTCAAACTTGTAATTGCATACATGTTTTAGCAAACCATTGCCTTTCTCAGTGCAAAAATGGATTGTTGAGCTAAAATGACATATATATATAAACAAATAGAATTAATTATACTGGCTAATGAACAATGGTACAAAGGAAACCCGTGAAAATTATAAGGACAGTTTTAAATGTACATACGTAACTTGATGGTAATAAGGGGGGTATCATTGAGTTAATATATATAGCTTCTTTAATTTTAAGTTCAGTTTGAGTTGAAGCTTGCGATTGACTGCTGAAACAACTGGGAGAACTTAAAGAACGACATTTATCAGAAGCAGAAAGACGTTTGTAAATATGAGAGGCCCTATCCCTTGTAAGGTGCTCGCTCACATGTGTTGAAAGGTGTTGGCACGTCTGGCCAAAGTATTCGTAGCAGGCGCTACATCCGGCACACGAAAATTTATAAACCACACATGAGCGTAGACCAAAAGAGATAGGGTCTTTCAAACTGAGCCAAGTGCCAATTTTAAAAGAGCTTTAAAACAATTAAATCAGTACAATATAATTTACTAAGGCGCTGAATGTATTTACTAATTATCCTAGAAAGAACACCACTGTAAAGAAGTTTGTAATAAGTAGTAGAATCATTATCTGTAGGGGTATTTAAATTTTGATGCTTTGTAATAAATTTAAACAGTTGTTTTTTAGAAAAATACTGCTTAATGGTACTATCGATTAAGTTGATAATTGATAGTACCATTAAGGAGTATTTAAACAAAAATATTACAAAGCGTCAAAATTGTTTTAAAATTTATATTATTACCATAAGACAACTTATACTACTTACCACTCATATTACCACTTCGTATATCTGAAGTGTATAATTCATATTATTAAAAACTGGATCATTGGATAATGCAACGCAAGACTTTTTATTGGCTTAACCATTATGGTATATCAGCCAATATACCATAATCTACAAATATGGTAAGCGTACGC
>JAPEIX020023504.1:0-12340 GCA_026122405.2 Zoanthus sansibaricus
CAAGTAAGTTGAAAGAATAGCTCTGAGAATGACCAACATTCACTTTAAGTATCACTATTACAAAAATCACATCACTCAAAGCTGTGCCATTTAAGACATAAACAAGAAGTTTGCAGAAGAGTAAAAATACTGTTTACTGTTAAATTCAAATAATATCTCTTTTCATTCCAGAGGTTTTAAAGTTTTTAAAATTTGCAAATTATCCAAGTGATGAAGTTATATACTTAACCAAATTTTGATCAAATATGTTAAACAAGGCGATCTCATTCAATTTGTTGTAAACAGAAATGTGTAATAACTTCCACTGAAAATTGTAGCTTTTTCCAGCACTCACATAAACAAAAATGGTGTGTAACAACTACTGAAAAATATTGGAGTGAGACTAGCAGTCAGTCCTAGGCCACTGGCTGTTACACCACCCCCTCCTACAAAAAAAAACTTAATGGGTACTGTGTTCATGTCCTACTGTAGCACAGCCTTACAATGACCTGCTAAAACAACAGTAACAAAACAACTCTTAATTGAACAAGTCAACTAGTTCCGCGTATTATGTGTACCTTCAGTTTACACACTTTTCCTATTCTAGTTAGTCAAGACTCGGTTTTGTCTGGTATGTGCATCTAATAAATGACAATAACCAGTCTCCATATCTGTTTGGGGGTCTCCAAATTCACTTAGGTCTTCTTTCCTCACAACAATCATCATCAATGGCCTGTGGCTCCTCTCCTCCGCTCTCTTCATCATTAGATTGTGACAGTTCAGCATCAACCGTTTCAATCTCGTCCATGCCCTCATCTTTGTTTGACTCGTCTGATGTGTGTAGCGTTTCTTCTTCCTGGTGTCCTTCACTAAGCGATTCATCCTTTGGCTGTTTAAAAGTTTCTATAAAGTTTCGCTTGAAGATGACCATCGGTTTAAGTTTGGTTCCATCTGCAATTATGATTGTGAAACAAGTCTTCTCATGACCAGTTATTTTCAGAAGAACGGTTTTGGCTCCAACGGAATCAACAGTCTTGGATGTTGGCACGTCGAACCAGACTAGTGTCTTGTCCATATTTCTGATGTTGACCAGACTGTAGTTCTTGCTTCGCCTCGCTCTAATCACAAACGATTGGAAACTGGTGATCTTTTCTTCTACATCGTCTGGCAACTGCTGTGATATTTTTGTTTTTGGGCGCAGCACGAGTTTGTTCCGCTTCATGAAGCGAGTGCACCATCCACTTGAGACGAGAAAATTGTCGATATTCATTTGTTGTGCGTTTTTTTTTGGCGTGCAAACAGATCAGATTTCTTGTCACAGTGAGCCCACTCGTTTGGTTCCTGGTTTGTTGTTTTATCCTCATCACCAATTGTAGTGTCCTAAGGTTTGTTATATTCACCTTTCTATTTCATTTTTTCTAATATAATTCACTAGGTACAACACAACTCAACTGTTCAGCCAGGTAGCCTGGTCTTCACACAGGAATCCCACTATGCTACAATTCACTTCAACTTTTATTTTAATACAATTTTCATCCACCCTATACAGTGAGGTGGTAAATGAATCAGGTTGAATTACCACTTCATGCTCACGGTGGAGGGTTTCTTCTGCTCTGATCTGTTTGGTTGACTTCTTGAACATACTGTGGTAAAGTGACCCTTCTTGTTACATGAATAAGCAAACAGATTTTTTGTACTTATAGATTCTCCTTTTATGTCTTGTCTTAATTACCACAACTTATATACTGTACATATATGCTGCTTGTCTTGAGGAGTTTGAAGCCTATTTAGTTTGGAATTAGTTATGTCTAGGTAATTTGTTCTGCTCAGAGAACTTGTTTACAGACTGAGCAGTCAATCAGAAATGTTTGTGGTTATCTCATCCTGATGTCTGTAGCTATACCCTAAGCAATCTCTAGAGCTTTTAAGTACTGCTCAATATTTCCGTTTTTCAAGTTGAATTCTGATCTATCTTGCCCAGAGCTGGTGTAGCTTTATCCTCATTGCCAGAAAATTTATATCAAGTACTCAGACAAAATTACACACACCATGATGGCAGTTCAATCATAAGTACCTTTATTGATAAAACTGCTTGTCTAATGCCTGCAGGCTCATACTCTGTGATGTAAATGACCTTTTGCTCTCATTTCCAGTAAAGAAGAGCATATTATAATTATACTCACTATAGCTATAATTTTTACACTTTCTTCCTAAGTTATCAAGTGCGTCAAGCTCTCCTTCCAGCGATAAAGAGAATTCACAGAATGAAAATAATTCACCAGTACAAACAGATTCTCTCTCAGTAAAAAAGGTAAGTAGGCAGTGTTCAATCTAGGCCACATCTTTGTGTCATTGACGTGGCAAAAAAAGTTTTTGGCATAAAATAAAATTATTGTCGGGTCAAACTGATGCAAAAAATGAACAACAAAAGTGAAAAACATTTTTTGTTGCAGTGTATATCACTTACCAAATGGTGGGTAATGGATGAAACTGAAGACGATAACACAAACTCTTTCTGGGCTTTATTTTAAAGAAAATTTCTAGTAGAACAGGGGGCAACCAAAAATGATTTTTTGTCATCCGTCAAAAGTTGAAGTTGTACCTAAAATCTTGAGCTATTTGAATTTTCATCTGCCTTGCAGCAATGGAGAAACAAAGAAAGGAGAATCTTTACAGACTAACTGAGTCTAATGTAGCCTAAAGATCCTCATTTCTGCCTTATAGTCTCCAAGATTGAAGAAGCAAAAAAATAATCACTTTTTCAAGTTTTAAGTGTTGGTATACCTCCTTAACTTTTCCTCTCCGGCTCACAATTTGACAATTAATCTCTAATATACCTCTTTTGTTTTTCCTTGTTGAATACACTTGCAAAAGGGAGATATTTCCATGAGACTGAAGTGTATCTAAATAACTCAGTGGTATTTAGAAACTAACCCCACTGTTTTCTTAAGTTGAGCTTTGATGGAAAATAGATACTTCATTTATTGTGATTTAGATTGTTGTTTATTTGTTATAATATCATTAGGTATTGGATGTCAGCTTATGCTTGTGGGAAACTGCCCTCCCACCACACCCCAACCCTAGTTTTTAGCTAAATTACAACTTTTACCCAACCCTAACTTGGGTTAGGGGTAGAAACTTTAAATGATACCATCAATTTTTGGAATGTAAGACAGCTAAAAATATATTTACAACAGTTTTCTAATCCTTAAGTTAGTTGACCCAGGCAATTTTGGAAATGTCCTATCTTAAATTAGTGTATGGGACATTTGACCCAGTTTGACTAATTTCTAGATTGAACACTTGTAGGCATGCTAAGACATAATTTCAAAATACAATTAACCTGTATAGAAAAAAAGATGATAGTGTTAATAGCAAAATCCCAAAGTTTTGGTGTTAAGAGGATCAGTAGTTAACAATTTATAGCTGTTTTGAAATACAAGAACTTTCTAAAAAACATTTGGGTATGAACAATTATTCTGCCCAAGTGGCCTTAAACTAAAGATTACTTCTTATGTTCTAAATCAGGAAATTATAGTTAAAAGAAAAAAGCACTATTTTTGTAATTGTGAACTCATTTACTGTACTATCAAACCTGAACAATAAATGTTTAGTGGTTGTAATACAAGGAAATATAAAAACAAATCAAAGTTTAAAATCACAATTGTTTCACATGGTCTTTGTAGTGTGTAGGTGGCTTAATGACTGACTGCAAGGGTACTGTACTACAGTATATAGCTACTGGTGCTGGTGGTGTTTGTTAACTTGCTTTCTCTCAGGTGAACTCCTTTCACTTGTGTTGTCAGTAGCTGCTTGTTATATGCTATTAATCATATGCAAGGATGGACAAGAATGTTTGTTTAAACTGAATAATCACCACACTGCAAGTCGCCATTTTAATCTCCAATTAACAACCTTCCTATAATACTGTGCATGTGTGCTTATCATTTACTCAGCTCCAGGCTCTCTAAATACATTACATCTCCCCCTTTTCTGGGATCGAAAGTTAAAGTGCTAAAGAGTTTTGCAAATTCAGTATTTGTGTAAAAGGAATATAAACAAACAATGTTCAGGCTATTCAGAAGATATCAAATCTAATTGTATGAGTTTAAAAGGGCTCTTAAATATATTCTTAGTTATTTCATCACAAAATCATCAAATCTTATTGCCTTGTTCTGCACTCTCTGTGGTCATGTCTGCTATGCCTGCATGTTTAGCTCTATCTGAAGGGGATTTGGGTAAACTTTGACTTGTAGTATCGCAGATGCTGTCATCTCTCTTTCCTCTCTCTACAGTATTTCTTCTCCCGTGCCTTCTGGTGTCACTGTTATAGATCTCTCTTTTCTCTCCTTCAAGATGCGGGACTCAGGAATATACATTTCTTGATGTGGCTGGTGTTTTTGCAGTACTGCACTCCACTGGGGCTTTTCACAGTAGTGCTATTTCCATTCTTGCTGACGACTATATCCAGGACTGGCTCAGTGAGCAGCGTGCTAATCTTGTTTAATTTTTCTTGTTGCACTAATACTTGATCACCCACATTTATCTCAGAATATTGAGCTCATCGACAGTTGTCAGCATAGATCTTTGTCTTTGTCTTTTGCTCAGCATCATGGTCATGGATTTTCTGGTCATATAAGCAGAATTGATTGGGTTGCCAGTCATTTTTCCAATGATTGTTTCATGCCACTTCTTAGGTCATTTCGAACCACACCTAAGTAATTTTGCCTCCACTTTATAAATCTATATTTTTTTGTAAAATAGTTGTTTTAAAATGATTTTTACTAAAATGTAAAATCTAATCTAGGGATTTAATTTGTGTTAACTTCAAGGTAGTTTTTGAACCAGTTTCTTTCGTAATAAGTTAATTTTCAAAATGTTCTTATCACGCTCATTTTTTATTTGTTTGGAGAAAACAATGACAAACTATTCTAAGATACTTACCATTCAAAGAATTTAAACCAATATCTTAGAAAAGAAAGACAGAGCCCTTTAAATAATTCTAAATACTTAAAAGTATAATGAAATTGCTAGCATTGTGTTGTAATGCTGTTGTAATTATTTAAGTATATGGCCACCAACGATTGCCTAATACATGTATGTGATAAAAATTAAAGAAAGTAGTAAAGATCATTTTATAACTACTAAATCTACATTAAAAAATATAACTTTATAAAGTTGGGGTGAAATGACTTACGCGTGGTGCAAAACAGGCTAAGATTTGAGGTGAAACAACCTAAAAAGTGGTGTGAAATGACCTGGTGTGAACAACTACAGGGCAAAATGAATGGCAACCTTTCATGAAAAGTTCTTTGTGTTGGGCACAGTTTATGATAAAAATTATCATTGTCTTTTTGTAACATGCAAGCTTGTGTTCTTCTATCTAGGATACTATGGAACTGAGTTATGATGTAAAAGGAAACAATGACTTGTATTTCGAAGGTGTTTCCCATTCTTGTCTGAAGTAAGTGCAAGTTTTCTATAACTTTATAGATTTATTCCAAGCCTATTGTGACAAACAATAAGCATAAAAAATTATTGTAGCTAGCTTTTGACCTTAGTGGCTATATGCTGTGACACAACGGCAATATGGAGGCTGGACAACTGTAGTGCCTATATATCCTGTGATACAATGACAAGATGGGGGCTGGACAATGTATACAAAAATTGCCCTCTTCAGAATTAACTAAAAGGCTAATTCAATTATTTTGAAAATATAAAGATAATGGATTAATTTCCAATTATTTTTAGAAACGTTTTGGAAAATCAAGCAATGGATTCAGTATATATCTATGATTGTAAAATCAATTGGCAATCAACATATATAATGTAGTGTATATCCCTTTAATGAAAATGTTTGCAAGCATGCACTTAATTGGTATTTTTGCAATTTAGTTCTGTCTAGCTAGTGGTACCAAGCCTTGAACACACTCAATCTATGAATGTTTTTTTCTATTTGAAGCAAATCGTAAGTGGACATTTGTACAGTTCTGTTTGCCAAGTTGCAGCTTTCTGTACAAGAGGATCCTTTGAATGCAATTATCCCCCATCCTGAGTCAATCAGAATTTAGCTGTCTTTTCTTATCAATAGGTATAGCACTTCTTTTCTTATCAATAGGTACAGCACTTCCAAATAAAAACAAAAAAAGTAGAAAAATGACTAGGCCATTAGTGAGCTTATTGTAGGCAAAAAGTAACCATTTAGCTTTTACACACTGTTTCTCCAGTGTTTGAAAGGTGATTGACGCCGGGGACTTTTGTTTCAGAATCACTCTGTTCTGAGCTACATGTAGAGTACAGTTCAAGCCTTCCATCCAAACACATTTTCTTCTCTCTTTCCATTGTTCATTTGCAAGGGTGCTTACTCTTCCCATAGTTTTTCACTCTCATTTTTCCATGGTAGTGCCTCTGCGATAATGCTGCTGGACTTTCTTCTTAGATATGACCAGTGCAAATCTTCAATCTTTCACCTTTTAACTTGTTGGCTTGGTAGGGAAAAGTTAAGGTAATTATACAATTATACTAAAACTAGCATTTAAAGCACTCAACTATTGTTTTTTATTCTTGATGACCCAAACTTTTACTGCAGGCGAACAACTCCCATACCAAGCACCAAATTAATAAAACTGTTTATCAGAGCAAATGCAGTCTTTGGATCCAAAAATGGAACTAATGTCTGGCTGGTTGATGTAAGTTAATTCATTCTTTTTAAAGATGTATGATAAATAAATGTTTTTGCAAGTTTAATCGCTGGCACTTTAAGAAAAATTTGGGTATTTAGCAGTAATTTTGAAGAGCTTCTGAAATTTTACAGGATTATATTTTTTGAAAGTTGTTGGGCATTCCTGTTTGGCTAATAGTTATTTTACAATGTGGACTGGCAAATAAATTGGAAAAAATAAAATATAATCGCCTTCTAATTGTCAATATCATCAAAATAGCCATGTTTATGCGTATGTGCCCTTTCAAATATGGAACCTAATTAGGTGTGTTTAGTTTTAGAAACATTTTCATGAAAAGTAAGGCAAAAGATCAAACAAGTAATAAAGAACCTGTAACACATTGGTTTACCAAAATTTTCTAGCCTCCTGTATTAAGCAGCTACAGTAATTAAATTGCTGGCCTTAATTCTTTTTTTCTTTGCCTTTTTTACAGGTTTAAAATTTCTGTCTTAAAATTGTTTGTAGCATTCTTGCCCAAAGACTCAAATACCTATAAACAATAAATAATTTTGTTATTCTGGATCTCTATTTTTATCATCCACATTTTAAGCACCCATTTTCCATAGTTGCCTTGGTTAGACAGGTTTTGATTTTGTGGCAGATCATGATCAATCTTCATAGGAGGCAGTGTGGTACAGTGGTCAGAGTTGGGGATTTGAATGCGGAAGACCCAGGTTCAAATCCCCAATTTGGACTACTGAAACAATTTGTCCTCGGTGATCCCAGGGACAAATTCCCCACGCTTGTATATAGCCAACTGGTTTGCCTCCTACCAGTTGGGATTCTTAACTAGGAGAGAGGGGGATTTTTGCATGACACTGAAAAGCCCCTTTAGGGGAGTTGTCATTAAATATTTATGTTATTTTTCTTTTATATTTTATAATCTTCAGAGATCAGATATCTCTTTTTTATTTTTGGGGTTGTTTGTACAGTACTTATCTAGTAGTTTGTTGTTTGTTCTAGGAACATCTAGTCAAGAAGTATTCACTTATGGAAAAGTTGGAAGTTTTCCCATCAGTGCTGGTATGTTTGGTGATTAAAAGATTGACAATCTGACAAATGCTCATTCTACAACTACAGTTTATAAAACATATCTGTTAAATTACAAGATTTAATCGTAAATATAACTAATAAAAAAATCAGCTCTCAAGGATTTCTATAACCCTAGAATATGGGACTTTTTGTATGGACTCTTACAAAACTGTTAAATATCTGTATAAAGCATAATCAAGGCTTTAGCTTAATCCTGCCTTTGTTTTTCGTCATGAATCCTCTTGTATATATTACTCGGTGCAGCACATACCAATTAAAAGGGTTTAAGGACCTGGTCTCGGTTGTTCAAACGTTGGTTAACTTTAACCATGAGTTAAACAAAAATTAAAGCAGCAATTTCTTCTTTAAGAAAAGGTAAAAGCTTCGTTTCAAATACTGCTTAGTTTTACAAACTGTGTTGGAATAAAAACATTGGTTAAAACGTTTAACCCTGGTTTAGTGCTAATCGGCTTTGAACAACTGGGCCCTGGCTTTTCCCGACAATGGTCTCAATGGGATTAAGTAATATCCAACCAGAACCCCATTCTTGTTGGAGCTTTTGGTTGCCCAATAACACATTTTTATTTTTTATTTCTTTTACCTGGCTTGATACAGAAATTCATTGTGATTCTGTAATCAGATAATAATATTCCAGGCACTTGTTACTTTTTTGTCCAGTAATTATCTGTTTCCATTAAACTATATTCTCCAAACAAATACAACAATTTAATTAATCCTTTGTAACTCTGTCAATTCTTGTCTAGTAATTCTTTATTAACGAAGAAAAATCATTTTTAAGGAATTCTAATGGACTGCTTTGTTTATCAGCTATTTGATATGCAGTTTCACGTTTTTATTTGTTTCTTTTGTTAAACAAAATCTAAATAAATGGGAATTTGATTTATTTGTAGCTTTTGTTCAGTTTTGGCCTTCTTAATGTTCAAGTTTGTTTCTCAAGCGCTCCGTTGCTGTCTTCTGACACATCAAGATGTAGTCGGATGGCTGTGACGAACTAGAGTTCTCATATATGGTTTTAAACGTTGTTGCACACGTATGTGTTTTTTGAATGTATTAAGTGTTGTAAAAGTGATATAACGTTTTGCTTATACTGTGATTTTTCAAAATTCTATCGTCAGGAGAAACCTTCATTTTTCAAGACTCCAGAAACGGCAAAGACTAGTAAAACAAAAGAAATCAAAAAATCTAAAAAACGACAACTAGAAATGCCTAAAAAATCGGAGGATGGAAAATCTTCCCAGAAAAAGCTTTCTTGTAAATCGAGAAAACTTGATCCTGGTCAGAGCAAACTTGATCATTTCAGGGTGTTGGTTCCAAAGCTGGACACATGTTCACCTGTTAAAATTACCAAAACAGGTTTAGAAAGCAAGATGTACTCGCCAATTACAATTATAGATGAACAAGATGGAGCAAGTGTGGTTATTCGTCATAGTGCAAAAGTTGAGAAAAAGAGAAGGTCCTTGGTTAAAGAGTTGACAAATTCTTCAAATCATACATTTAATGATAAATCATTGATATCTTGTAACACTGAAACAAGTATATCAAGTCATTCCAAAAAGCTTTTAGATTATACTGAGAAAAAAACAAAAAACCTAAACGAGAGGGTTAACTCTAAACCAACAATGCATTCCAAAACGTCATCTTCAAGCCTGATGCAGAGTTCACCTTTGCAGTCACCAAATGTGATGAAAGCGAAATCTCCTTTAAAATCGATCCAGCTTTCTCCACAGTCGGTAGGAAAACATTCACTAGAGAAATCATCACTAAAATCTCCCCGTCAGAAGCATGCCTGTCCACAGGGAACTCAAGTTATCACTGTAGAAGATGATGATTTTATTGAGAAAACACCTAAAAAGCACTTAAAGAATGTGCCAAATGTTTCTGACACACCGATAGAGAAGGTAAGCATTTTTAACTTCAATAAATTTTTGCTATGCCCTAATGATGATATTAAAGGTTTTAAGGCTGCTTTAATATTGATAAAATTTATTATTCATGTTCTTTGCAAGCAGTGTTTTTTTTAAAAAACACACAATTATTAGCCTTAACCAAGTTGGTAGTTGACATAATCATAAAGAATCCGAATCTAAACCAACCTACCTTTTTACAACCTTGTTCCAGAATGGATTTATTAAGGTTGAAGATTACTTTAGAGGATGGAAGTGGATACTAAGAATCTCTTGGAGGATTTATTAAGTTTAGGTACTACAGAAGAAGTAAGTGGGTAGTTAGAGCTTCTCAGAGGATCCGTTTTAAGTTTCGAGTGCAACAGTTCTACAGAGGATGAAGATAGATTCCGATACTAAGAGTTTCTCAGCAATTCATAAGTTTAAAGTTGAAGGGTACTACACAGGTGTTAGTTGGATACTTAAGACTTATCCGTGGCTCGTTACATTTGGAGTCGAAGAGTGCTACAGAGAAAGTAAGTGGTTTAAGGACTTTTTCAGGGGTTCATCAAGTTTAGAGCAGAAGAAAAATATAGGTACCCGGTACCGTTTGGCTACATGTGTCTACTGCTGTGAGTTGTAAGTGTTTATTAATAAATTCGAAATGGCATTATTATGATGGACTTCCAAAGGATTCCTTCGTCTAAAGTTCGGCTTCATATTTTTTTTATCATTTGTATTCAACTACAAAACGCCAACTCGATTATGATTGGCTCATGTAGAATGAATTGACATTGGCTGATTGTGTCGGGTACCAAGTCATAGCATTCAACGTTTGTTTTCTCGGTTTGCAGCATTGCAGGTGAGGTCGATACTTTATCTTTACTACAATTTGCTGTTGTTTCAAGTGATTCCTCGCAAAAGTTTTCTAAAGTTTCAAATAAAATTTGGAGTGCAGGCCGTTTCTGAAGCTTTTAATCAACAGTATGAAACCTTCCAAGAATCGGATCTGGCAACCGATGTCAATGACTTTTCGTAGTCACGCAATTCTTTGTGAAATGAATTCTGTTCAGTGTTCGGGGAATCATTTTAAAATATTGAAGCAAAGTTTTATTTGAAGGTATTTGCAATGCTCATTGCAGTCAACAGACTCTTGTACTATTATCAGGTCAGAGAAAACAACCATTAGGTGTGAACAAAATAAAAAGATAATAATCGAATATTGTTTTATTAAAACAGCTCCCTTTAGAAACGGATTTTGTTCAGATCGTTGCTATATCTAAGATTGTATTAAATATGATAGTATTTTGTTTAACAACGAAAGCCATTTTTTTTATTATTGATCTGCTGAAATTTGTAACAATTGCAAAACAACTTTCGCTCAGTTTATGTGATCATTAAAGACGGAAACTAGATATTTCAGGGTTGAGTTTTGACATGCCTGGATAAATTTAGACAAAATATCTTTTTTGCTGTAGCAAAATTCCTGGTTTTTTGTTAAAAGGAAAAATCAGATTTAGATTTTAAATGTAGAAGTTCAAGATGACACTTTATGAGAATTCAAAATCGAATTTGCAAAACAAACCTTGGTTCAAAATTTAAAACATTTTTGTGTTGTCTGTTGACAGATACATCAAAGCAGACTCGTGAAAGGTGTGACCTTGTGATGATTTTCAAGCACAATTACACCGAAGAAAGAATATTATTAGAATCTCACAGAGAGAAATATAAGCAAATGGATAGCAATAAAAACAACAGCTAAGAAATCCAAATTTCACACAGCTGTACGTTAAGTTCAGTTATGTAATTAGACCTAATTACAACATTCAAAGAGACTCCCAAGTTCACGCAGCAGTGCGTCTAGTTTATTATCAGCAGGTTTGTCGTTAGTTGAGTGTTGGTATCTCTCACCAAATTCTTGTATTCTGACCTAATAAATCACGTTTTAAAACAAATCTTCTAAAGTTAAATTCCAAATCTCAAATCTTTACACTGACACTCCCTTCCGATTCTCTGTTCTCTAATCTTCGAGTTCAAATTTCATTAGATCACTTGGAACTCCCTTCTGATTCTGCTACATACGAGGTCGAGGAATTGAGCTAGTACGTCATCGGGAAATCAACCGGTGCTAGATTTTGATTGGATTACGTGAACTTGTTTTCGTTTCTGATTGGTTCCCAAAATTCTGCATTGTTTACATATTATACATGACCTGATAGCACAATGTCTACTAGCGCATGCGCAGTAGACACAATGACCTAAACCAGGTTGGGCCCGCTATCCTCAATCTGATACGCGGTCTTTGCCCTCAAAGCGCTTTTGAGGATCATCAAAATGGCGGTGAAAGTGTGTCGCCAGCTCTGTGGTTTGCTTTGATCTACTATAAAACTTAAGTCGTGTATTTAGTCTGAACCTGAAATGGTCTGATTTGCGTTTCGAAAAAGATCAAAGGAACAAGTTTAGCGGAACTTGGCGTAATATTCGTGAAAATGTTTGTACTACTTAGTGATTCAGCTACGGTCATTGTTATTTAAAGTCCCTGTATCGCTTTTTTTTTTAATCTTTAAAATGAAAATTATTGTCATCTATGAACTCAGAATTCGAATAACCGAAGAAAAATTCCGAACCTAAATATATGCTTTCTAATCAAAAGAAGTTAGGAATTCAAATTTTGACCGAGCGCAGGGGAGTTGTACCTGTGAC
>JAPEIX020023571.1:0-12338 GCA_026122405.2 Zoanthus sansibaricus
GAATAAATTAAAGTTCTCAAGGGTAATTTATACTCATGTTGCCAACTACTTTCCGCTGTTAGTGTCAAAATAATTCTTTTTTCCTTTATGAAACACAGGCAGCCCACATTAGGTAGCCCGAGTAAACGCTTATATGGGCGTCTAGTTGTATATCAAATATCAAAGCTCGTATCTTCTTAGATACACATACAGTGTCTGGACAGCAGCCAGTGACTAAATTTTGTTTCCTAAACTAAACACAATAAAAAAAAGTTATAATTGTGCTTAGCAAAACTTTGGGGAACTTAAATCCACTAATAATTTTCAATGAAGTCGAAATATGATTTGTGTTGAGCAGAGTAGATCGTTTACGTGTCTATATTAAAAAATTTTAAAGAACATTCAGCTTGGGCCAAAAATAAGACCTTCTATAAAAAACATGTATCACTACCACGCGCTGCTTTTCGGAATACCAAACGTTACTGCACATTCAGCGCTGGAAATAATCAACTAAAAATAAATGATTACATCTGATGGTGTTATGGTATAATTATATAGCTTGTAACCTTATTCTTTGTGTTGCACGCATATTGATTGCTTTCTTAGATAAAACCAATAACAGAAAACTAATTAAACCATTTAGAAGATATGATGTTTAAAATCCGCTCCGCTGTTTTTAAAAAAATATTTGTAAAAAATATTTTAACGTTCGGACACCGTTGTGACTTTTCGGACACTCGTTCTTCGATTTAATTCATCGCGAAGTGAAAATGGCTGACAACCAAAACATCAATATTAATCTCCTTTTTCAACGGTTTGTAACTCTAAAAATAATTTTTAGGACTGTTAGTTTAAGAAATAGCCTTGGTATCATCACTCAGTTTTGATGAGTGAGCACAATATAGCTGATTTTATCATGTTTATCATAGGCTTACAGCTTGAAGCGGCACAAATCTGCATTTTACTTATTTCTACCGTTGATGATAATCACTGGTTGGAGATGGCTGATTCAGGAAATAGCATGAAACAGATCAATACTCAGGGTCTAAAAATAGTTGAGAAGTCACTTCATTTGCTCTGATATACTGCAAATGGTTGGCTCGATCTTCGCATCTTTTTGGATAACTTTTATAAGGAAGTTGAACTTTCAACCTTCTGTCGGGGTACTTGAAAGAACCATCAGAGTCGGCAAAAAGTACTCCTTTCCTATTTTTTATTTTCACACAATCCCAAAAAACAAAAAAAAAACAATAGCAATAGCTGCCAGTTTGCTGGAATCCCAAACAAAAAAAAAGAATCAAACATTTTTTTATCAAGAGTACACGTTTGCTTTTTAGAAGAACCATTAAATTTTGCCGAGGCTCATTGTTCTTAATTTTTTGGCTGTTTCAGCCTCAATTTGTTCTTAATTTGTTCTTTATCCTGTGAGCGGTTGGAAGTAATGAAAAATATCGAAACAAGGAGCCAAGGTATTGAAAAACAGGGCTGATCGTCTTTTAGTATTACATGCTACGAGTATCATTTGGAACCATTAACAACTATTCCAAGAGCGTGCGTTGTTAGCTATATCCATCTCACATCCAACAAGCGCGAATGGAATAATCCATTAATTGTTTTACTAAATTTCATGAGCTTTCCGAACCTCTTGATCGCGATACTTGAAAATGACAACACTGACATTTTTCAGCTTGCAATTGCCTGAACACTTTACATAGTTAGTTTCCATATATGGTCATTCGGTATATATGGGCTGATAACCGAGATTGAGTGAACCAAACGTTAGAAACGCAATATGTTCGAGGTTAAAGATTTAATAATAGTAGATGTGCTAAATGTGAAACGGTGCTTCTGTGTTTTTACTGTGCACATTGCGAACGTAAATTTCATGATTCAGGAAAGATTTAACTAGAAACATTTCACTTTTTCCAGCCTCAGCCTGAGCTTGTTCAGTGTTCTTCTTAATTTTCGCCTTTGGCCAACCTGAGCCTTATTGTTCTTATAAAGTTGTTCTTACAAAAATAGGGTGTACATCAACATGGCCGCCATGACTTCAGGTGAAAACCGGCAAATTATTAATTTTATGCCTTGTTTTCCATAGAACAACTTTATAAGAACAAGAGGCTCAGATTGGCCGAAAATTTAAAACAATTTAAGAAAAAGCTCGACTGAGGCTAAAAACAGTGAAAATGTTTCTAGTTGAATCTTTGATGAATCTTGTAAAATTGTTGGGCCACAAAAAAATTGACTTCTGCGCAGCTTTTCGGCAAGGCTGCGAGAGAGGACAAAATGCACAGTGGTCAGTAATCTTGGATAAATATGCAGAGATCTCCTCAAAATACAGACGATTAGCATTGTTTTTCAATGCCTTGTCATTTTGCTTTGATTTCTCATCATATCAAACCGCTCATATAAATAAGAACAAAATTAAGAACGAATCGAGAATGCAGCAGCCAAAAAATATAGGAACAATGAACCGCGTCAAAATTTATTGTTTTTTATAAAAATAGCGTGTATAAAAAATAGTGTATGTAAAGAATATAATGTAATTGTTAATCACGCATGCTGTGCAGTCCATTAAGAAATTTTTAAAAACAGATTGAAATTACAACCGGATAGTGATACCTTATAACCTTACATTAATGGATTTTGCGTCAAACTTCATATATTTCGTCGAACGCTTTTGTTTAAGTGAGCGGTGCAAACAATTTACCAAATGTACGCCGAACGCGAGTGCTAAAACTATTTATCGACGAGGATTTCAATTTCCTTTTCTACTTCGCAGTATTAAATCTTAACAATCGTGCGGTTTAAAAGACCCTCGACAAAATTGTAATATATCCGAGTGCATTCTGATTTCCGAGCTTTATTTTCTCATTAGTGTTTGTTTGAAAATCGTCCTTGCAAACATAATTTGTAACAAAGGCTTATGTTTGAGTTAAGTACTTTAAAAAACAAGTTTGTTTAACTTTAAAGTCGCTAGTGGATCGTATTCTGTAACTCTATATGACTGAATGAAAAATTGGCTGGTGTTGGATTTTCGATGCTATTAAGACATACTTCAAATCTTTCGCAATGTTTATTTTCAACAGTGCTTGAAGGTTATAAAATCTTATAAAGGCAAAGGCTTTCCGCCTTCAAGTTAAAAGATGAAACGTGAACATATGCGGAGATTTGTCATCGATTTAAGTCGTAAAGAAGAAAAGGGCCAATAAGTCTTTTAAGAGCATTTGATAAGTTAACAAAAAAAATTGTAAATAATGAGATTCAGATAGAGCCGGTATTTCTGTTCACTAAGTATTCAAGCATCATTACAGCCTACAGCTGTTACGTTGTTTTCTGTTGACATTTCATTAGGCACGATTTGCCCGGCAGGAGTGACTACTCCCTTTGTTGTGATTTGTAGCATTAAAAGCATCAACATCGTAAACCTACAAGGCTACATAAAATATCTAATTTTATTTAAGAATTTCCGTAATCCCCAGCGCTGGCAGTCTGGTGTACATCCCATGCTTAAACGAAATTTAAAAAAAAATATTCAAGACATCTTTCAACGTGGATTAAAGGTCATTTCTCTGAGTCTTTTTAACTACGCGAGAAGCATCTTAATCTACTGGCAACGTGGGTGTAACAGTAAACCAGTTATCATGAATTTCAAGTCTTATTTTATGCCGAAACATATTTTTTTTGCATATATGGTCATATACAACTGAAATTTGCATTTTGATTACTTTTAAAATTTAGGAAAACGATTGGTGCAATCCCAAATAGTATCTTATCGTGTTGTTTCGAAATAAAAAAATAAAATAAATTTTTAAGATTGTTTGAGGGCATCATGCTTTGCGGAAGACCTGATTGATGAAAGAAAGAAGCTTTCGGCAAAATTGCACCCTAATGGCATATTCTCTCCTTTCAAAGTCACGCAGCGAAAATACATCGCACTTGAACAAGACAACTTCATCAATAGACATTATCCAGAACGAAAAACTCGAAGTGCGTTAATTGTTATCGAGGATTTGTTGTTTTTTTAACACTACCTAACATTTATGAGACGCCCAAATGAAATGACTTTTGCTTAGCTGTAAAAGAACCTAGATGCAAAGCGGTGTCAACTATGATTTTATACACTTTAAAAAAATAAGTACCCACTTTTTATCAGAAAGATAAGAATACTCAGTTCAGACTTCAGTTAAAGTATTGACAAAATGCAGTTATTGAGTTATGTAATTGCTCACTTTTAAAATCAAAATTATTTCAAGTCAAGTCATTTCTTGCTAAAGCTTGTCGGCTGATTAATACAGCCTGTGTTTTGACTTACTACCTGTTAGAAATTAGAAGCATACGTTCTAATGCTGAGCTCTAATGGTGAGCTAAGACCAATTGCGCATAATCACGGCCTTTCCCGCAAACTTGAAAATGAGCGAGTAAAATCGCCATACTCGAAATGTTATTTGTTTGTTACAATGAAGTTTATTAGATATCACGTGTTATTTCAGTCCTGTAAGAAATACTTTTCAGAGGTCAAATTCAAAGTTCGGCTTTTGTGTGTCCTTTACACATTATTGTTAGTTGTCTTTTAGTAACAGGATTCACTTATAGTTATTTGCTTTAGTGTTTTACTTGACACAAACTGAGATATCTCTGCGTTGGTCCAATAAAAATCAGAGGTGTCCCTTCCACGACAAATAATTATGATAAATCCATAAAATGTTGTTTGTTTTTATTCCTATTACAATTTGTCTTGCAAGACAAGTCGAACAGCCCAATTAATAATTACTGACGTAACAAATTACAAAAATGAGTAACATTCGGAAGAACTGTACGACAAAAACGACATTTAGATAAGGTTTGATACTTTTTCTTCATGGTCTGTTTAAGTCATAACTACAAATATTAAATGCATTGGTTGAGATTAATTAATCTTTTTAACAATGAGTGCAATGGAGCCACGTGACACATTTAGCAAGTTCACACTCGCTGCTAACCTAAAGCAAAGTTGACACAAAGCAGTTCGTGAACCACAACACGAGCTCATTATGGTAAGTAAATTCTTTTTTGTGCTTTGTTTAACGCTAAAACATTTTTCTAGCGTTTCTCTCTTTCAACCAAACAGTACGGCTTCATACACTGCGCCCTAACTGATCTTGTTGTGGGAAAGTTCGGCGAAGATGTGTGGAAGACAATTGTGTGAGTAGAAAAACAAAACATATTATGTAAATATAATAAAATCTTTTAACTGTGTAACCCTTTCTAGAAACAAGAGTTAATATTTTTCAGTTGCATCTTGTTGATATTTATTCGTTTACAGGGAGAAGGCTGGCGTTGAACTCGGTGGAGGGTCGTATTTAATTCATAAAATCTATGATGATGAGGAGACACTACGATTAGTGGCGGCAACTTGTGACACATTAGGTACGTACAAAATAACAGCATTTCATGTATCCGTCATTCACTGTTACGATTAGCAAACTGAAAACCTTCATTTTGTTTATGTATTATATATATATTTTTTTTATATTTAGATCTGGATTTAGATACTGTACTGGAAATATTTGGTGCATATTTTTTGGAGTACTGCGTTAATTCCGGGTATGACCGAATATTACGTGTGCTCGGTCGCAATTTGCGGGATTTCCTCTGCAACCTAGACGCTCTTCATGATCACCTCGCTTCCATTTACCCAGGAATGGAAGCACCTTCTTTTCGATGCACGGAAGATGCCAAATCGGGACAGCTTTATTTGCATTATTATTCACGAAGAAAAGGACTTGAGCATATTGTGATTGGCCTTGTAAAGGCAATTGCTAAAGAATTACTGGAGACTGAGGTTCAAGTTGAAATAGTGCAAGAGCGTAGTACGGAAGAGGACCATGTTATTTTTGCAATTCGTGAGACTTGTTCAAGTCCAACGACATCCAAACTTGGTTTATGGTCGTTTGAGACTGCTGATGGTAAAGGGAAACGAACTCGTACGCTTTCATACAGATACGCGCAAAAGCAAATGAGTGTTTATTCCTTCTGCAAGGCATTCCCCTTCCACGTTATGTTTGATCGTAAACTTGTTGTGAAACAAACTGGCGTAGCCTTAATGCGTCTTATACAGAAAACACCGCAACAAAAGCTTTTATTTACTGATTTATTCGAGTTAACAAGACCTCGCATGGAGGAGTTTAGCTATGAATCGGTGCTGGCTCATGTCAACGCTGTATTTATTGTAACTACAAAACCTGGAGTAATCATTGTTCCTCCTAACAATACGGCAAGCTCGGGATTAAAAGATATTGACGGCCGAACTCAGCTTAGGCTTAAAGGACAAATGGTATTCGCTGCAGAATCTGACAAAATTCTATTTCTTTGCTCTCCAAGAGTGTCTAACTTAGAAGAGCTAAAGCAAAGAGGTTTATATTTAAGCGATATTCCGTTGCACGATGCTACGCGAGACTTGATCTTCATGACCCATGCCCGAAGACCTGAGCGAGAACTTGTCGAAAAACTGGAAGAAACGAGCAACAACCTGAAAAAACTTGAGGCAAAACTCGTGGAAGATAAGAAAAATACAGATGAATTGTTGCATTCGATTTTACCCAAAGAGGTCGCTGCGAAACTTAGGTTGGACCAGCCTGTGGACGCAGAGAACTACAAGCTGGTAACGATTTTGTTCAGTGACATAGTTGGGTTTACAGCACTTTGCTCAAACGATAATGTAGTTCCAATGGATATCGTCAGAATGTTGAACAAATTGTACACATATTTCGATATGCTTTCCGGCCTCAATGATGTATACAAGGTATGTATTTTTAATCTGTATTTTTTATGTTGTGTTTATTCTTGTTGTATTTTATTTACTGAATAATGCACATTGCAATTTCACGCATCATCGTATGAGAAAAAAGTTTTATGAGTGAGTGGAGTTAAAATGACGTTTTCGGTTATCTTGTGTCACCATCCACAATCGCTTAGGCGAGTCTTAAGTCACCTTTAGGAACTTTGATGAAAGGAATTAAACAAAACTGAACAACTTTCCAGAAATTAAAACATTTATCGCGTCTTTAACGCGTCTTCAATTTGCATAATTTGATTGAGGAAGGATCGAATTGAACTGATGTATTTTTCTTGCTATTTCAGTGTTAATATATTAAGCAAACACAGTTAAGAGTACTAAAATTTGTGAGGAGACTGCAGAACATTTCTTAAGCGTTGGCGCCTATTTTAAGGGCTTTCTAGTGTTAAATTTCATACCTTGTAAGGTTATTTTTTGCAATCATGGGGTTAGTTTGCCACGCAACGTACACCAAACCATTTATTTATCTATTTATATCTTACGTCTGACAGTAATATGAATTTGTTTGCCTGCAGCCGAAACTATTTGATCTGATGGCCATTTTCATCATCTGTTTTCAATTTCATTTTTTGACAAGAAGTGCGCGCGTTTGAGGATGAAACTGCAATGAATAAAGATATAACAACGCTCTAGATCTTCACAATTTAGTTCTCGGTTCAAATTAAGCAAAATGCAAATTAATCGAAGGTGTTCTTTGTTGAACACCGACAACTATAAAATAATCAGCTTCGTGATGATTTATTTTGTTGAAAAAAAAACGCGAACCAAGTGGAAATTTTGGAATTTGTCCCTCCGCAAGCTTTGCATACAAGGTCTTTTACAGTTTGTGGACGTCTGCTTAAAACCAGATTAGCAAATAAATAGCAATTGTGATGCTTTTGTATTTAAGAAGTGTGACTTAATCGCTCATAATCTTTGTTTCAATTAGATATTAAGCTAGATTGAATGTCGGCTTGTCATTGCGCTATGACGATTAGAGTGGTTTTCAATGTTCAACTGTTTTATATTTTTTTCACTGCTTTCTTCTATCATACTTCAAAGCAAAATCCGAAAAACAAATCCCATACATTTTCTTGTATTGTTTTAATTATACATGAAATTTTGACACCAAATTGATCGTCAGGGTTAAAATTGTTTTCCCTTATCTTTATAGTTGGTCCTCTATTGAAATTCTAAACGAATTTACATGTTTAATAAAAAGCTAGTGTTAAAGTGTCAAAGTAAATTGTAATGAACTGGTTGTGGGCTTGTATATCATTCTTGTAATTTTGTTGCATAAAAGAAAGATTGTTATTTAAAAACATATCAATTTTTCCAGTCACCCGTTATATTTACATGCTCTTTTAGTCAACTGCAGAATATTCGCTAAGTTTTATTTTATTCAATGAAAACTAAGATGATATGACCCGCGTTTTGAACAAAATGTCTTTTCATCTGCTCAGAAAATAAATGACATTATGTCTTATGCATTGAGGTACTTTTAAAATTTTAATTTTTAGAAAAATGAAAGCAGAAATCTTTCTGTCGCTGAAAGTTGACGTTTGTGATCAAATAGTAATTCTGAAGAGTTTTCATCCCACATTAAACGCAATCAAACACAAGTTTTTTTAAATAAATATTTTTTGTATGTTGTTAAATGTTGCTGCCAAGATAGATAGAGTTTTCATTAAGCCACCTTTAATTGAAATTTTAATAACGCTTCATTCCCCTTTTCGTTAATTCAGAAATGAATTCAAAGAAAAAATGCATTGCTCAACCGATAGACATCTACATTATTGTAAAAAAAAAACAATTATCGCCCTGGATTACGGTAATGTAAAGAAACATTAAAAATTAATATTAGGTGGGTTATTAAAATTTTTTTGTAAAAATCTAGAATTAAAAATTATTATCTTTGAGATAATTTTTTATTGTATTTTAAACAACAAAAATTAAAAAACAGCAATCTAAATTCTTATCTTTGGTTTTACCGATTGAAACTTTGGCAGTACGGTATTACTAAATCATAGAGCAGAGGCATATGAAGCTGTCTTATTTGGTATAGAGAGGGTCGGTGCTTTGGTTCATTGGTCGCAAACATCCGCACATCAATTTAATAAATTTACAAGTTATACACCTTAGTGAAAATATTTTTAAAGCTGACATTTCGGATTGTAGTTGGAGTGAAGTGAGAAAAAACTATACAGTTCAAAACGTAAGTTTTAAAAATTGTTTTCTTTACGATGTATCACTTATAAATTTATTAAATTGTTTTTATCAAAACACCAACGGATTTTTCGGTTTATGACAAGTTTTTCCTAGTTATCTAGAATTTTCGGTTAAGTAAATTAAATTTAGGATGTTTTTAGATTTTGCTATTTGACTGTTGTTGTTTCGGCAGAACGGCTTCTTTAGAATTGTCTTTATTTTGAAAAACTTTATTACATTTTATAATATGATTAAAAAGATTTCATTCAATATGCCGGCTTTAATTGTTTTTTTTTAATTTAGATATTTATATGAAAGGGTTTTATTTTTCTTGTTTGTTCTCGAATATTCGTGAGTCACCTAAGATTAGAGAAAAATTCACAAAAATCACATAAATCAACAGTAAATCAAGGTATCTTAGTTTCTTACGTTAAGCTGGTGTAGCAAATGTGAACCTTGAACTGAGGTAATTCACGAGCTATAAAGCAAACTAACTGCAAAAATGCAAACTATCAACTACGGAATTTTCTTTGCTTTGAAAAAAAACTGAGAATTGAACAGAGCTGAAGTTACTCTTCGTAACTTATTTCTTGAAACCCTTAGTGCTTGAAAGAGGCTATTTAACGTCAAGAATCTTATAGACCTAAATGTTTCCTATGGTATAGCATTTAAAAAATGGCTTTTGTTATTATGCTTTTGATAAACGATTTTTAGCTAAGTTTCAGGTTGAATTCCGCATGGTTTGAGGCGTAGATTTATTTCGCAAAGCGCCAGCTTGAAATCTTTTTACTTGAAATTGCCGACATTTTTCAAATGTTTGCGCTGATAGCGAGCGTTTTTTGCGATTTGTAGTAATCTTGTTGGCATCAGTAACTTAGCCTTTGGGCTAAGGAAGTGGACGATTACTAAAACATAATCGCTTTACCGAAAGATGAACTTGCTTTGTGTCAAATATTTAACAAAATTTCACCTGCCGCTGAAAATAGATTTTAAAATGAGAAAATTTCTAATATTGATTGTTTATAGAAATTTAAACAATAAAAAATTGGAAACAGCTCATTAAGTCACTGCGGTATAATCTCATTATCTCCTAGAGACCCAAATGATTCGTAAACTCTTCAGTTTTAATAATAACAGATAGATCATTGGAGCGAAGTAGACAATGTAATTAAAGACACGGAAACGATGAAGCTTCTAGGTTTCTTATCTATATCTTTTTAAAGTAGATTACAAATTGCTCGGTACTGTGAACTTCGTAACTGATAAACCACAAACTCGGTCAGATGATCAGTCTATTCGACTGAATAGCCCACAGAAACAAACAATCTGACATCTCGGGATCTGAACTACACGGATGTAATTAAAGACACTGCCTGGTGCTGTTAAAATGTATTTTAAAAATATTTACGCTTTTGTTTTCTTTTGTTTTAATTTCTATGTTTTCAATTTTAAAATTGCTTACAATGCATTATAGTGATAAACGCATTTATTTTAATAAGAACAACTTTAGAATAACAACGCATATCAGATTGGCCGAAAATTAAGAACAAGCTTAGCCTGAGGTTGAAAAAAAGTGAAAATGTTTCTAGTTGAAGCTTTACTGAATCTTGAAATTTACGTTCGCAGTGTCCATAGTAAATTAAAAACACCGTTTCACATTTAGTATATCAACTATTCTATTGTCAGAAATGATACACGTATTCATGTAATACTATAAAAGTTCCTCAGACGATCAGCACTGCTTTTAAGCCTGTTTAGCCTGTTTCCCATATAGACGTAAATCGTCGCAAACAGTCTCAAACAGTTTGCGGAGGGATGTTTGCGAGTCAACGCAAATCGTTTGCGTTAATAGGAATACATTTTATCATTTGTTCCAAGCAAGATGGGACGATCGCAAACGGTCGCAGACCTGCCGTAAAGATAGAACAATTTCTATCTCTACGGCTTGTTTGCGATCGTCGCATCTTGTCTGGAACTAATGGTAAAATGTATTCTCATTAAAGCAAACGATTTGCGTTGACTCGCAAACATCCCTCCGCAAACTGTTTGAGATTGTTTGCGACGATTTACGGCTATATGGGAAACAGGCTTTAATGCCTTGTCTTTTTGTTTGGATATTTTTCATTATTTCAAACCGCTTACAGAAATAAGAACAAAATTTAAGAACTAATTGAGGCTGAAACAGCCAAAAAATTTTAAGAATTAAAAATTAATTTGCTATCTGGGATGCTTTCCTCCTCACTCAAATGTCCTTTAGTTTTATCTCACTAGAGTCATTAATGACCAATCTCGTTCCGAGAGCCCGCGTGCCGGCGCTGGTTGAGCAAGGCAATAGAAAATTTAAAAATCCCTCCAAAAGCAAATTGGTCACGGCAAAAGCAAATTGATTTCGTCGCAAAAGTAGCTGTCACGCACGCAAAAGGAAAAATCCATACTCGGCCTCCTCTCAATCCAAATTCGAAGGCCTGCACCAGCAGACTATTAGTTAGACATGCGTACGCATAGGCGAGCAACGCCTGGCAGTTTTGTTGTTGTTGTTGGTCCGCCATCTTGCGACTACAGTAGTTCACTTTTAGTTAATAAAACTGTTCTTTCGTCACGTTGTTCGGCTTATTTACTGACGCTGGATACAAAAATAGCACAACACTTCCTGGAGTAAAAGTTGCTTTGAAAAGCATAATACTATAAAGGCGAAAGATACACAACGAATTACTGAGTTTTTTTCACGACGTTTCAGTGTCTTCATGACGCCATTGTCTGGAGGTTGGAAAATATGGTAGTACTCTGACACTTACAAGATGATTTCAATTTTTGCACTCAGTATGGCTTTGGTGAGTCACATTCATTGATCTAGTTCTCGATATAAATGGTTTAAAAACCCAAAAAGGTCAAATGAAAAATTTCGAGCAACGGAGGTCGCTATTTTCATGAATTTTCATGTATTCACGCCGGCCAACGGACTATTTAGAATGACTGTATTTATACTGCAATCTCGTTCGATGTAATAGATTTAAGCTCGTGGATAGTGAAGACTTTGGAGCGTTCTGTTTTAGACTGAAATATTCGGGACTTGCAGCCATTTACTAGTATTTTGAGTAGTTACTTGGGCAGTCTTGGCCGACCGCCGGGTGGCGTGGTATTTTGTAATTACACACGTATACCTTATGCTTCAGATGTCAAAAATGAGGTAAAATTAGTTTTAAACAGAAAACATCTGAAAAAAAAAAGATTTGGATGATGGAAAAAAAAAGTTACTATGTGGTCCGTATGAGTCTCGAACTCATGACCTTAGCGTTATTAGCACCACGCTCTGCCGACTGAGCTAACGGACCAC
>JAPEIX020023645.1:0-12335 GCA_026122405.2 Zoanthus sansibaricus
TTTGTGATTGGCTGAAATAAGGTTGGGGTAAGCTTTATCTTTCTTTTGATTGGTTCAAAGATCTGTGTCCTCTACACGAAGTAAAAGCCCAATAATGTATAAAGCAATAATAAAACTATTCAGGCATTAGAAATATTTAACTTTATAATGAGGCTAAGATTGTACAAATTGAATTCTTGTCATTGTAGTCTGCAGAAAATATTACTTCAACATGGTCTCTTGTGATAACTGTGACAAGTGATTTTGCCATGTCGTCCATTTTTTGGCAGTGGCTAAGACTGCACAAATTGAACCCTTTGTCACTGTAAGGAGAGTGGCAACTGCAAATTTCAAAATGGTCTATTACGAGAGAGTGCACGGAGATGTTTTCAACAATGCTTGCAGTATTATTTAACTGATCTTCCCAACTGATAGCGTAGGTAAAGCGTAAAGGCTCACCTGTAGCACTGATGCTATTCAACAGAGTATAATTTTCGTCCGTTCCTAGGAGGGTGGATGGAAACACGACAGTGTGGAAAGGGACGTTATCTTTTGCCATAAACTGGTATGATTCCACCTAGTGATGTGTATAGAAGTTAAACGTTAAGTATAGATAGCAGAAAATTAATGTGTTAGTAGCTAACTTGACTGAGCCAGGATAATGGGAAATATGGCTACGTCCTCACCCCTACAAAAATAATGAGCCTGATTGCTAGCAGCCATCTGTTTCGGTCTGTTAGGCCTCATCAGCACGGAACAGCTAGTAAACACGCTCAACTTCCCAAAAAGAAAAAAAAGATGTACTAAAGCGCAACGCTTGTGGGATGTAGCTACAAAGATCACAGTCAAGTGCATATATAGAACAGTAGTGCAAGTAGCTAACTTGAAACACGATAATGGGCACTATGGGCACAGTGGTAGTGGTCTTTACCCCTTGAATCTACCATAAATAGGGTGAGCACGAATGTTAGCAGCCATTGAAAGCCATAGGCCTAAAATGGCTAAAACAACTGTCCATGGCTACCATTCATGCCAGTGTATTTCTTAAGGCCGGTACACCGGTAAATTGTATCGACGTTCCCAGACGGCTGTACCAGTTTTCCCCAACTCGAAAGTTCAAGTACTTGAGCATTGATGACCTCGTATACCCACTCCAGGTGTACCTGCTTTCCCACTTAGTGTACCCCACTTCCCAAGCGTTAAGAAACACATGCATGCTCACTATTTTACTGTAGATTCAAGGGGTAAAGCCCATGTCTACCAACGTGGCTATAGCGTCTATTACTACAAGCATAAAAAGTTAAACTTACTAGCTAATTAGATTTCAGGATAAAATGACGGAAGTGTGGTGATATTTCACGTTTGTGTAAATAGCTCTAAAAACTTCTGTTTTTAAAATGAATATATGACTAATTGGCATTAAATGGAATCTGTTTTATGTAGTTTTTTTCTAAATAAACGAATATGGTCGAGTCGAATTTCGATAAAAACTGATCTCCCTCCATTCGGCCGGTCCATGATAAATCAGTCGCTCTTCACAACAAAAGTTAGTTTACTTTCAATTGACAATAAAAAACAAAATATTCAAAACGTCTTCAATTAACTCAAGAACAAAACATTAAGCTGGAATAAGCAAGGCAAAACTTTGTTAAGCTACTGTCACGCTGACAACCACCCCGGTTAAAAATGAGTGGCAATCGTGAATATTCAAAACTGGCATTCAATTTGAAGCAGTGTAATTATCCAAAAGAAAAGGTGATTATTTGCCAAAACTTGTCTTAAGACGTTCAATTTCGTCAGCTGTACTTTCATAAAAGCGACACTAGCCTTAGTCTATTGATTCCGAGTTCCATTTACTTAAAAAAAATTGCTTTTTGCTTGCGTGACTAGTTTATTGTTATGGATTATTTATAACCGCACATGTAAAATTTCAAGCGAGAGTGCAATTACAGATAAATCGACGGCCGAACAAAGCCCAGTTTAATTAATTGTCTGCTATATTATTACGCCTTAACTAATTCTATTTACTTTACAAAAAGCAATAGCAAAGAAAAAATGACGATGCACCGCAAAGAAAAAATTGCAAAGGAAAAAAACCCGGCAAAATCAAAATCGCTGCATTGCAAACAAAAAATAGCCAAATCAAAATGGCGCTGCACCGCATTCTGTTCATCTATCTTTATTTATCACATATTTAAGTTCCTTATCCCTACGGTAAGGTAAACCAGAAATAGGACTATACTATTTAATATTAATAAAGTGAAATGCCTCTACGGTAAAATGATGAAAAAAAATCCCATTATATACAGTTCTTACCTCTCTTTGAAACGAAAAAAAAAGATCTTTTAACTAGCATTTGTTCTCTTTGAAAGGTGATGTTTTTTTAAAAATGCAGGAATGGAATTATCTCGAGACGAGACGAGCAAGTATACCTAAAATTACCTGATCAGGATTTTTCCACCATTTTTCCCACTGATCGGTGTAGTTTGCAGTTATTGACAGATATCTAGGGGTTTAAAGACAATAATCAAACAAAACTCCAACTATAGGTTAGTTTCAGTAGTTTCTATAGAATGACGTCATGTTTGCAATCTGCTCCATTTGCATACAGCCTGAGATATCAAATAACAGAGTTTGTCAAAAAACAAAGTAATTTAACGTTTAAATCTATATAACATTTGTATATTCTACTTTAAAGTTCAACATTATTAGATCAAAATGTTTTGGTGTGACACGCATCATCATCATCACATTGATTTTGATCGCTTTCCGGTTTTATATACTCCGCGGCCCATTAGGTTATCGAGCATTTTGTGTAGCAGGAGATCTGCATCAAACATACAACTGTGAAGTGCCGTTTTTTGCACTGAACCTTTTGTTGCCGTGTAAGAAAAAAGTTAAACTGGTTTAACTGTTTTAGTACAAGGCGAATCTACTGGATTCTCTATTTGGATTGAAAACCTCTTAACAGTGGTTTTCTGTCTGTCCTGGAGTACTTAAGAGAAACAATTTAGTGCCTGGTCCCGATGACAATAAAGAAAACTAATCTGTCGTGTTGCCTTACCCGATAGGAGCATCAAACCACACATAGAATACTTTGTCCTGGTAGCCTTCTAGGGGGACTGGGGTACCCCACTTCAGATCACGTGTTATGCAGCGAGGTTTGAGGCCCTCTTTGAGCCATCCACGCGTGATGTGCCGGGCATTGGCAGACCACGTACCTAAAGCGGTTGGTAAAAGCGTTTATTAATTACTAATCAACACCTTGAAACAACCGAGATAAATCTATTAGCAGGCTAAGTAACGCAACAGAGACGGCAAAGTATCTACAGCCTAAATTGTTGAATGAAAACGTTGCAAGTTTGACACACTAGAATTTGAAGGCACTTGGATTTCGATCTGCCAGCAAAGAAAGATACTTTTTTGCAGTCTACCACGAACGGGACTGTAATCCATCTCAACTTAGCTCAAATCACAGAGTTGCTGTGCAGTCTACCACAGATGGGACTCTAATCCATCTCAACTTACAGTAGCTCCCATCAGAGAGTTGCTGTGCAGCGGATGAAGACCTAACTCCCCCAGCACGGAACACTAATCGTTCTCATGTTAGATTCCAGCAAAGCATTATATTTAAGTGGATGCGGCATACTAATCCATCGCAGTTTAAATCCAAACAGAAGTTGGTAGTCATTTAGCGACTTCTAAAGGATTGAATGCCGAGTCTGCTGAGTAAAACCATGAGAATCTTTCAATTTCAACAGCACATATACCAATGCTCTCGCTTTTTTGCCTCGTCTTACGCTCTCCCGACTTGGTGCTTAAATTTCCCGCTTTATACGTCCACTAAAGGTAGGTTTACACTTAACGATTTGTCTGACAAATTGTCGGGCCGACGTATCGTTGATGGGAGAATACGAAGATCTGCCATGTTTAAGTCCGCGCGAACGAAAACTAACTGAAAAAGGTCAGGAATTAAAAATAAAATCTTTGAGGCAGAACTATATAACAACTTTGGGCGCTATCACCCGAAAAACAAATGAAATTAATTTACTTATGCTCGACATCGACAAGTTGCATATGGTGAAGACTGAATTTGTGGCGCTAAATTTATTAGTTGAACAATATAAAAACTTATTTCGTTCATACCTGTTTGAGCTGTCGGAAGAAGATAGAAATAAGGAGCAAAATAAGAATAGTTCTAAGCTGGAGAATATTAATGAAGCTCTGCGCAAAATAACAGATTGGATTTCTGAAACAGAGCAAGAACTGTGTGATAACCTTTCAACATCCAGCCGCCGATCTTCACGTTGCTCTACAGCCTCTTCGGCCAGAGCTAGGGAAAAGGCAAAACTTGCCGGTCTGTTAGCTGAAAAATCGATGCTGAAAAGGAAACGAGCGTTGAGAGAAAAGGAACATGCCTTGAAGACTGCAGTAGAGGAGTTAGAGCTAGACATAGAGATTGCTAAAGCCGAAGCGAGAGAAAGAGCGATGCTTGATTTTGAAAACGAACGCGAGCAGTTATCTTTGCCAGCTGAGAACAATGACCAGAACCCTTTTCAAATAAATAGAACCCAGTCTGCCACGCAAAGCAATAATACAGAATCCGTTTCCCCAGCACGGCTGCCAAAAGGCGAAATAACAAAATTTGCGCCTAGCAATCAGACCTATACAGCAATCGCACAGTCAACCCCTCTCGATCCCACTGTTCCAGAATTTAAAGTCCCAATGCACTCTGATCGTTCACCTCTAAAGAGAAATTTACCCACTGATGCTGCGACATCAGTAGGTAACCCAAATTGTAATACACAAATGCCTGATCTGTCGGTGGCAGAACAAACACTACAGGGTTTAATGACTCTGCATCAAAGGCAAAACGACACCATAATAGCCACGCACCGTGAACTTACAGCAGCAACTTCATTACCCCAACCCACTGTACCCACCTTCAAGGGCGACCCCATTAATTATAAAACATTTATAATGGCCTTTGACACTCGTATTTGCGGCAAGACGAAATCAAGCGCTGATCGTCTATACTATCTAACTCAACATCTACAAGAAGAACCCCGAGAACTAATAGAAGGGTGTTTGCTTATGAACCCCGACAGCGGTTATACAGAGGCAAGACGGATATTGGAGAAAGAATACGGCGATCCCTTCAAAGTTGCGATGTCGTACTTGAATAAGGCCCTTTCCTGGCAAGCCATCAGGTATGACGACAGTGTAGCACTGAGACGTTTCTCAGTCTTTCTAACGAAATGCAAGTACGCGATGATTAACGTCAATCACTTGGACGTGCTCAATCACGCTCCAAATTTGCAGTCCTTGGTGTTCAAGTTACCTACGAACCTGCAAAACAAGTGGAGAGACCGTGTCGCAAAGATGAGAAAGGCAACAAACCAAGTAGTCACATTCCAGGATTTAGCAGAATTCGTTGAATCAGCTGCAGAGGCTGCAAACGACCCAGTATTCGGTAAAGAAGCACTGCGAAAGAGTGAAGAGAGCATGAAGAACATCAAGACTAAGGATGGAGGTAGGAAAACCCATTTAACGAAGATAAGGAACAGCACCTTTGCTACCGATGCCATTGCTTGTGCTACCCACGTACCACCAGCAGGTGGCAGCAGCCGAAGTCCACACGGGGCCGGGCACACACGTACACCCTTAAAGAAACTGGACCTTTGTCCACTGTGCAACAAACCTCACGACCTCGATGATTGTGAGCGGTTTAAAGAAAAGTCCATAGAAGAAAAGAAAGCGTTTCTGAAAGATAAACGCAAGTGCTTTGCCTGTTATGGCGACAATCATTTGTCAAAGGGATGTACCGTGAAGAGAATTTGTGCCAAGTGCCAGAAACCTCATCCAACAGCGCTTCATATAGACGGATTCCAGTTAGAGAGAAAACGAGATAAGGGTCAACCTGATACTCGTAACAGCAACACGACAAAAGTGGACAATGGTTGCGTCAACCTCAAGGCTACCGTCATTCTGCACGCAATCCTTCCTGTAAAAATAAGGGTCAAGGGACGCTCAAAGGTCGTAGAGACTTACGCGTTTTATGACAATGGAAGCGGAGGATGCTTCATAACAGAAAATCTAAGAGAGCAATTGGGTGTAGTTGGCGAGAAAACTAAGCTACAGCTTCGCACCATGCATGGCGAAAATTGTGTGGACAGTGTTATGGTTAATGACTTGACCATATCGGACATCCAAGACAACAACCCAGTGGAAATAGACACAGCATACACACAGTATGAAATACCAGTGAATAAGGAGCAGATTCCTACGCCAGAAGCCGTTGGTCGGTGGGGGCATCTACGCGAAATCGCGAAAGAAATTCCTGCTTTCAGATCTGACTTAGAGGTTGGCTTACTAATTGGTAGCAACTGCCCCACTGCGCTCGAACCATTGGAAATTGCCCCAAGCGGAAATGAAGGACCATATGCAATGCGTTTGCGCCACGGTTGGACCTTGAGTGGTCCCATCCAGTTGAAGAGCGATCATCGTTTCAACAGTGTCACCAGTCACAGAAATACGGTAAGAGAGGTCGATGCAGTTAAAGATGTTTCATTGTCGCATACAATTCGGTACATGTTCGAGATGGACTTCAACGATCGTAGCACTGGCCCAGATGAGCGGTAGTACTCCCTCCATTAAGTCTCAGGATTTTGCCAGAGGAGACCACAAGCTGGGGGTGTTGGGAATTTTTACTTATAGTTGCCATTGTTCAGCTATATTATTAGACATTTTAAATTTGTAGTGTTTGTGTTTTGGTGTAACTTCCACAAAAGCCAGGGGTCTGGGCCTACATTTGTCGCGGGTTGATATGGTGCCCCCATTAAGTGAGTAATGCCTCGCTCCCTGCACCAGGTTTGAACCTTCTCTGACATGAATGCGGAAGCATTGTCAGTAACCAGTGTGTGGGGGTATCCAAAATGTGCAAAGTTCCTGCTCTAGCATATCAATCTTCGCCTTTGAAGAGATCGATTGCGTTCTATAAATGCAAGGGTACTTCGTGTAGGCATCTGTCAACACCAGCCAGTTGCTTCCCATAAAGTTGATGAAATGATCAGGGTGTAGGCTGCTCCATGGATTTTCAGGATGCATTCAGGGATGAACTGCTAATTTTGGAGGTTTATTTTGATGCTCTGCACAACTGGTACAACGACATATTGTTTCAAGTTCGGGAAAGTTGTTTCATTCGCTGCATTCCAAATTGACCAAGTTGAAGGATCTCAAGGACCAGTTGTCGGAGACTTGTCGGAATTACAACTTGGGCTCCATGCAAGAGGAAGCCATTACAATTTGACAGTGAGTCTGCTAACTTGCTAAATCTCCCAATCTCGTTGTCTTTGTTGGCTTTCATTTCGTGTGGCCATCCTTCATGTGTATAACGTAAAATTGTGGATATAACTGGATCTTTTGCTGATTCGCTGACTAATGAGGTTGCATCAGTTGGCTTAATCTGCAAACTCAGCACTGGTATTGCGCAGACCATGTCTCCATCTTCGCCACTTTCTTCCCCGTCAAATTTAGTGTCGTAACTGAAAGGTAGATGGCTCAAACATTGGCATTAGCGTGATCAGTTGTCTTCCGGTATTCAATATCGTAATCAAATTGACGTGCTGGTCTGTTTCATGCGAGTGCAAGAGTTGCCTTGGTCGGCCCAAAAATTGTAAGACTTGTGTTCCGTCACAAGAATGAAGTGTCGCTCGTGAAGATACTGGTAAAATTTCTTTAAGCCAAAAACAATGGCCAGAGCTTTCCTCTTGAATGTGACGGTAGTTGCACTGAGACTTTGATAAAGTTTTCGATACATTTGCGATTGGCCGCTCGCTTCCGTCTGGGAGACGGTGAAACAAAACTGCGCCAATTCCTACGTTTGAAGCGTCACAGGCAATTCCCAAAGGGAGAGACGGATCGAAATGGACCAAAATGTTATCCGTCGACAGGTAGTCCTTCAGACTCTGGAAGGCTTCATTTTCTTCTGCACCCCATTTCCACGTCACGCGTTTCTTGGTCAGGCGATATAGTGGCTTAGCCAAGGCTGCAAGGTTAGCCAAGAACATGGCGTAAAATTGAACAGAGCCCAAGAATGATCTGAGACTCGAAACATTCTTAGGACTCGGTAAACATCTGACTGCGTCAACTTTGATCTCTTAGCGATACCTTCCTTGGATACTAGGTGTCCCAGATATTCGTCACATGGTTCAACAAATTTGCATTTCTCCAGCGACTCAGCCCTTTGTCACTAAGTCGCTGCAGCAGACGCCGGAGATTGTTCAAGTGTTCTTTGGCGTCAGCGCCACTGACCAAAAATATTGTCAAAATAGGATGCTACTCCGAGCAGATTTTCGTCAGTTGCTCCATAATCTCCTGAAAATACACAGGTGCTGACTTGATTCCAAAAGGCAATCGCTTCTGAAGCAGCTTACCCCGAGACGTCGCTGACTTTCAGGGGCTAACTTGATTTGGTTGTAGGCGTGAGCCAAAACGATCTTTGTAAAACCATTGCCTCCCCCAGTCGGCACATCAGATCCTCAGGGAGTGGTAATGGTTGGCGATGCATTTCAAGCTGGGGGTTTGCGGTGACCGAATAATCACCACAAACTCGCAACTTTGGCTTTTGATAACCGGGAAGCTGTGGTTTTTGAACTGGCACAATTGGAGTACCGCAGTATTAAACTGTACTGGTTCCCAGACTCTTTCGGCAATGCCTTCATCGTAAACTTTTTCCAGATCCTCTTGGATAGCGAAAGGCACTGCTCTTGCTTTCCGAAAAACAGGTTGTGCATCTGTTTTAAATTTGAATTTCAACTTCGACTTCTTTACGTATCCTAGTTCGGTTTTCCATAGTTCAGGGAATTTGCTGCTTAACCTTTGGCAGGCATCACGGAGAAACTTGTCTGACTTCAGGTGGCTAAAAACGGCTTTTGATTCGGTGTCAACTTTTAAACTTGGAGTTGAATGCAGAACTTCGTTTACGGACATCCTCATGCGCTTCATTGCGTCTCGTTCCAGAAGATTGAGATCAGATATTTTTTAGACAATATATCTTATGTCGCGCTATTTCGGCAAACTTACCCACAAAAGTTCCCAACACCAGCATATTGTGTTCGCTGGCCAATTCATAGCACCATTTCGGGCCCACCAAAGTTGATTTTCCAAGTTGTTTCCAAACTCTTTCTGTGAGAAAATTTCCGTTAGTGACCATGTCTAGTTCAATAGTACTAGTATGATCCATACCGTGGATTTTAATTGGCACCTCTAACTTAAGCAGTGACTCATCATCACCTGAGACTAAATGAAGCAGCTTTTGGTGGCAATGGGTTTGACTGGCTGCTTAGCCTGCTTAGCTTTCTTCCGGCAGACTAATTCGAGGTGGCAAATTTTCTTGCAGCAGTTGCATGTGGCACTCTTGAAACGACAATCAATAGCACGTTACGTTGTTTTACGGCAACGGTAGCAGGCACCAGCGGGCTTGGACTGCACGTTGTCAGTTCTTGAAGTCGTGAGGCTTGCTAAAGCGCTTCCTTTGCTCTGCCTCACTTTATTTTCCGTTTTTGACTGGAAACCATACGCTGTTCCTTCTGCTACTTTTGCCGCATCGTCCGTCTCTGTGGCAAATTTAATAGCAAGTGTGAAATCAAGTTCGTCGTCTTTGATTATAAATAGGGCCTTGAGGACGGCTTCATTGTTTACTGAACAGATGAAGCTCGTGCGCAGAGCCTCGTCCCGTGGGGTTTTTATCGAAGCAAAATCACACGTTGTAGCGTCTTGGCGGATTCTTGTGGCCAGTTCCTAGATAGTTTCGCCGGACTTGCGTTGTTGGTTACTCCAGAAGTTATATTGCTCTCGCACAATAAACCTCTTTGGGTCAAACTGGTCCTTTATGAATGCAACGATTTCTTCAATGAAAGTCTAGTTGTTGTCTTTTGGTGGAGACTGTTGCGATGAGAGGTTTGGCAACAATTTATGTGGCTGACTAGTTAGTCAGGAAATCTTGAGCCTGTCGTTCGTCTGGGACTGCACTGGCGCCATACAAATGTGTAAAATGTATCCCAATAAAGTGAAACCAGGGCTTGTTTGTTTTCAGTCAGTGTACGCTTTCAATTTAATGTTTAATGACATATAAGAGAAGCGCGCATCGGTGAAAACAATCTTCATACGAGGACCCTGAATCCTTATATCACAGATGACATCCGTGAACTCAAGACGGTAAGAGATAACTGGAAACGCAAATTCAAGCTAACTAAAGATCCACTTCCTTTGTCTGCATATAAGAATTTCTGCCGTGAGGTAAAAACAGAAATTTGTTAGGTAGAGAAGAGCATGTTATACCAGAGGAGGCGGCAGCAAATTTTGATTGAGGGGGCAAGATTTCGGGCGCCGAAGGCGTCCGACAGCGAGCCCCGCAGGAGCGAGAAAGCTAGGGGGTCTGGGGCATGCTCCCCCGGGAAATTATTAATTCTATGGCATCTAACAAGTCCCCTAAAATAGACAAAATTCCACTACATGTTATAAAAGATTGTCTTCCTGCTATCTTGCAATCGATAACGTCTATTGTCAACGCTACTTTTCGATCTGCACAATTTCTCATGGCAGGGAAAACAGCCAAAGTTATACCTATTTTGAAGGATGGTTATCACGAAATCCCTAACAACAACAGGCCAGTCTCATTACTGCCAGTGCTCTCCAAAGTTTGTGAGAGAGCTGCGCACGATCAGCTTACTTCTTACTTATCAAAGAACCAACGTTTGACATCCAAGCAGTGTGGAAATAAAAAGTGGAATTCCACTGAAACATCAATAATTCTAACAACTGATTCTATTTTGGAGGCTATTGACAATAAAAAGTTCACTGCTACCAGGCCGTACGCAGAAATATTGCTGGGGGGGTGGGGGTGTGTGCGAACAACATTTTTTGGGACCAGCCCCCCAGACATGACGTCATTTTATCACAACTTTCATATTTTCAGAACAGCATAAAAATAATATAATTCTGAGTAAAAATAAATTTTACATTTTATTCAAATTTATTATCGAGATTGTTTTACAGGTAAATAAAAGTGCTTCTTAATATGCTTGAGGATCATTTTCTGTCGTAAACTTTAATTTTTTATTCATTACTTCTATATAATCGAGTGGATTTTGTGGACCTTTACGGCCTTGGGGGGGATGCATGTGCACCCCGCGCACCCCCCCCCCTCCCTCCTGCGTACGGGCCTGGCTACTGTACTGCTCGATCTGTCTAAAGCGTTTGACGGCATTGACCATCAAATTCTTATTACTAAGCTTCAGGTCGTTGGACTGTCACCTTCTGCCATCTAGTGGTTTTGTAGTTATCTTTCTTCACGTTACCAGGGTGTCAGAATCCAAACTGCGCTTTCAGACTACCCGCCCGTATAGTGCGGAGTCCCCTAGGGTAGCATTTTGGGGCCAGTGTCATTTAGTATATATATCAATGATCTTCCGAGCGTTTCCGAACACTGTTCTACTCAATGTTACGTGGATGACACTAAACTGATCAATATACTTAATTTTAATTTTCATGATCAGTCCCAACGCTGTTACTAGACTTAATCAAGATCTATGCAAAATATCTAATTTGACTTTTAAGAATCAACTTCTTATAAACCCTGACAAAACTAAAGTCATTGGTTTTGGCAATAGAGCAATGCCCGTAAAGTGGAGAACTTTTGTCTAACCCTGTTGGGAAAAGAACTCTTATCTGTTCATTCAGTGAAGGATTAGGGAGTTGCCCTTGACTCTCACCTGACATATAATGATCACATAGCATCGACAGTATATATTTGTATGTCACGTTTGGGGCAGATTAATCGAGTAAAGCATGACTTTGAAACACTCTCACCATTGTAATAAATGCTTTAGTTCTCAGCAAGCTTTATAATTGTTCTAATGTATGGTGTAATACCACTGAGACCAATCTAACCAAGGTTCAGGCTGTGCAGAATTTTGCATGCTGCATTATTAGCAATAAAAGAAAGTACGACCATGTTAAGCCTATACTTAAAGATTTTAGATGGCTACCAGTCAGGCAGTAGCTGTACTATCGCAATGCAATTATGGCATTTAAATGCATGCATGACTGGATGCGCTCCGGAATCTCAACGTTCCATATTTATCCAAGGCTCTAGCATTGCCAAACGCACCACAAAAATCTCAGATGTTACAGATCCCACTATGTAGATCAGCTACAGGACAAAGATCATTTCACTATAGAACAGTAAAACTTTGGAATTCATTAGACCCTGTCTTTAAATTGAAACTTATTTTCAGGGACTTTAAACTTTCTCTTAAGAAAATATTAATTTCAACATTTTTAGAAACATGAAT